>MU616906.1:0-12307 GCA_025201705.1 Dissophora ornata | reverse complement strand
TCGGGAGTCAATCTTGAATCTAGAGTTTTTGATATGCAAGAACCTACGTTTTCATTTCACAGTCCATCACCCTTACCGCCCATTTTTTTTTTTTTTTTTTTTTTTTTTTTTTTTTTCTTTTTCTTTTTCTTTTTCTTTTTCTTTTTTTCTGACTGTGCAAAGGAGATTTGCTCTTCCTACCTCTACCGTTCAGCATTCATCTGGCCTCCCCCTCATCATAATAGTTGCCAATGTCACCCTCCAGCACCACATCGACAGCCATGCGGCCCACAAGAACATCATCTCGGACTTCAACCGCCATGTCGGCATCAGGCAAAACTGGAGCTCATGGGGCTGCGAAAGGCAGTGCGGTCACCAAAAGCAACAAACCGACAACAAAGAAGTCAGGAGCATCTGCCCCTTTGGTTTCTAAGGGATCGAAGAGAAAAGTCGCCTCGAAGGCTGGCGCGCGGAAACGTGCCAAGCAGAATGACAGCGAGGACGATGACGAAGAGGTGGCGGAAGAAAGTAGTGAAGATGCTGATCATGAAGACTATCAGGAAAACGACGACGACGATGATGGTGACCAGGACAGCGATGCAGATGACTTTGAGGATAACAGTTACGGTTATAAGCCCAAACCCAAGCCCACGCCCAAGAGCCGAACTCCTAAGGCGTCGTCATCTTCCGCAGCCAAGAGCAAAGAGACCAAAAAATCACCTAAAAAACCCACCAACCCGGATTTGCAACCAGTGCCTTCAAGAACGTTTGAGACATCGACACTTGTGATCCCACATCCAAAGAACGGTCCTGTGGCAGATGCCGTTCAGCCAGAGACGCTTGAACTCATGAGGGATCTGAAGCTTAATAATAACAAGGAATTCATGGAGATGAATCGGGCGCGGTATGAGCAAGCGAAGGCCGATTTCATGGATTTTATCCGGATGGTCAAGGAGGGACTGCTAGAAGCGGACCGAGATGTCATGGACGTGGAGCCCAAGGACTGCATGATGAGGATCAAGTGCGTCTTGTGACATATTGATTTCCATTGCTTTGGCGATGACAGCGACAAAAAATATTAACTTCTCCACCTTGCTCGGATACGATAGTCGAGATATCAGATTCTCCAATGATAAGAGTCCATACAAGAGCCAACTCGCATGCTTTTTCTCCCGTGGGGGCAAAAAGGTGTGTCATTTTTGCGTTTACATCAATGTTTTTATTTCCATTTTTTCTGGGTGCTAACACATCGGTAATCGGTCTTATTTTTTCAGAGCATCGCAGCTGGCTATTACTTTGGTGTGTCCTCTGGTGGTGAGACATTTGCAGGATGTGGAGTCTGGGACCCCTCAGGTCCAGTCCTGTTCCGGATCCGTCAGGGCATCGTTAACCATTCTGACCGCTTCAAGGCAATTTTGGAGACAGACGCCATCAAGAAGATGACTGGGAAAACAGGAGTTGATGCACTTCGGCCAGGATCGTCACAATTGAAGACAGGGCCTGCGGGATTTGACAAGGACCACCCAATGATTGAGTATTTGAAGCGCAAGTGTTTCGCGGTTGGAAGAAGTTTTACGGACAAAGAGGTGGTTAGTGAAGGGTTCTTGGAGGAGGTACTTCAGACGTTTGATGCGTCTGTGGATCTGGTCCATATTTTGAACGAGTGGATTGGATAGAGAAGCAGTACTTGTAAACCCCCAATAATAATAATAAAAAGACATGCGAAACGCGTCTAGATTTATTTAGTAGTCTACGCATCGCGCGATTTGGGTCCAAATCGGAATCTAAATTTTCCATGGCCGCGACCTATATATTTCGTAAAAAACTGACAGGGTGACAAGGAACAAGTAACAAACAGGGTTGGGCAAGACGTGATATTTTCCAGGTAAGACTGGACTCGGGCGTGAACAAGAGCACCCTGCCTTGAGCGAGAAGCAATCAGCCGCAACATTTAAAAGGACGCTTTCTAGTCGTCTCGCGCTCTCTATAGCTATATTTTCATTTGACCAAACCTCCAGGAGTACTGCGCGCAACATTGAACACACCAAACACTCTGAGCAACACGACCAGGAAAAAAAATGTCCACTAAACCCTGCGGCAACTGCAAAAAGACGGTCTACATCAACGAAAAGATAGACGTTGAGAGCCGTTGGTACCATCGAGGGTGCTTCAAGGTACAAACAAATAGCCGATATCTGCCCTCTACGACTCCCGCGCTAAATGTCAGTCCGACCGCCAGCACTAATGTTCCTCCCTCTTTGTGTATATTATAGTGTATGGCTCCTGACTGCAACACATCGCTCACCTCCCATACTTTCCAAATGGCTGCTCTTGACGACTCTGTCCTCGATTCAACGACCAACCGTCCCCTAAAGGTCCTTGTCTGCAAAAAACATGTCCCTATGCCAAAGCACTCGCTCAACGCCGACTCTCTCTTATTTAAACATGCCACTTCGACCCCAAAACCGTCCGTCCAGGGTCTTCATCGATCCATGATGGGAAGTCGAGGTACTACTGATCACAAAGAGAGTGTAATTGGATATGGTAGCGGAAAAATTAATTCGCCAAGGTCGTTGGATCAGGGGTCGCATGCAAAAATCTTAAAGGATCTCAAGACTACACAAGAAATGGAGCACGAAAAGGAGGAGGAGGAGGAGGAGGAAGAAGAAGACGATTACTATAAGAAGGACAGCACCTATGGTGACGACGATGAGGGGAGCATGGAGGAGGGAGAGCTCAAAGTCCACTCCATGGAGAAGACCACACTTCCAAAGCTCCACCAAGGTCGGTTTACGGCCTCAGCAGTGTCAGATCCGGTGACAACGTCACATGTAGCTGCCGCATCGGCACTGGACCCAACAATGGACGACGACTCTTTCAGGAATATCCCTGTTCGTCATAGTGATTATGAGCATAAGGACGGACACACCACTAAGGAAGACGACGACGAATGGGATGACCATGAAAGGTCGGAAGATCACAAACAAGAACACACTCTGTCAATGAAAGACAGCGCGGAGCACGAAGAGAAGTCATTGGGTAATCTGGCGTATGGTTCAAAGTTGATGGATCAGAAGAAGCATGGACGCAACGTGGGCAAGGATGCTGAGGCGGACGATAAGGTGGTTGATGATGATGATGATGGTGAGTGGGATGCTGCCCCAACAGACGACTTTAGTCGTCGTGAGGCTGAGGCGGGAATTTAACGCAATTGGTCTTCATAGATCCATCCTTTACTATCTTTCTCTTCTTTTCCCATATCTTTAATATACTCTAGCCATCCTGAAAACCATAGATAGAACAGAAAAAAAATGATTCTAGAGGAACTATACAGTGGAAGGTCGCGTTGCAGCTGTGCAAAAGAGTGCAAAATTAGGGGTAATATGAATGTGACACTGCTTGGCTCCATCAACGGACATCGACCTGGCTGGAACAGGAGATTTGGCGTAACGTTTTGATCGATTATACGCTGGGCGACGACGAAGACGCCGAATTGTCGAGCATTCGCTTGAACATGGAGCCCCATGTATCTGACGCTGTCGGCATGACGATCTAATTGGACGTTCGCAGCGCGATTTAGATGTTTGGAATTGATATGATTCTGCGGCCCTAGTCGAGGGGAGTGTGGTAGACCTTTACCTGATATGGAAAGGGATTGCCATCGCTTGTGGTGATAGGAGGTATATGGTCCTTGCGCTCATTTACTGTCCTCAGGATGCTTAGAAACAAAGACGAGAGTGCCTTCTCCATGTTCTTAATTGACCGCTGTTTGTCTGTTGTCGGTTCAGAGAGAAACCGACAGAAATTGATTCTTTGTTAGAGTCATAGTGTCCTTAATTCCACGTCAAACCGTCGACAGTTGCGTATACATGCCATTCATCTCCCGCTTCTGCGCCCCAGCCCATACCTTTTTCGTTGACGTTGGTGACGATGTTGATAGTGATAGCCCATTGCTCCCAGCAAACTTCGGAGGACGTGGATCCGTACCATGCTCTTTTTGTCCGCTTCTCGTAAAACATAACTCCGATCTGATTAAAGAGCAGAGGGGATTCGCATTAAATAGGCAGTTCTCCGACTACATCGTCTTCATTGTGAATATAAAGTTCGACATCTATACCTGTCCTTTGCTCTGCGGATTGGAGTCTGCTGCTTTGATAAACGCAGCAATCTTTTCCTCTACTAGTCGATCTACCTCTGGATCGTCAATGGTAGGCTAGTCCCATGCGATGCAGGGGGATTGGCAGGTCAATACTAGTTAGGTCCAATATCCCGCTTGATTCATCCTCAGTGATAGTCTTTATGCGTATCCAGCGGCTAGTTTTGGTAGCCCGCATGCTTACGATAGTCAGATCGAGGATATCCATGTCCTTCGGTTTAATAGTGGCAAATACTCTGTGAAATAGAATGGTGTGAAGGATCGCCTGCAGTGCTTCCCTGAGCAACACCCGCTCGACAGTCTGGATGTAATAGGCACTAGTTAGATACACATTTCCGTAAAAGCGACACGACTCTATGCTTCTATCACAGTAACAAAGTATACCCTTTACCAGCTCTACGGGGAACGTGACAGGCTGATAGTGGCTCATGGTGCAAGGATGACCGGGGGCTTTGGTAGGATGACGGTAGGGATGACTGGGTGGTCAGGAGGTGAGAGAGGAAAGCTTCAGTTAGACCTGGGACAGACAATGACCCACAGTTGCTCCTTGGGACGCAAAAGAGATTTCAGTCGGAGTAGAGAAAACAAACGGGCATGCATTGCATCAACGAAACCAATGCGCTAATCGTGGCATGCATGCGAAAGACTGCGAAACACGGGGAGGCGTTAAGCCGTGCGATACAGGAAGGACTCACAACACGCTGCTCTGTGCGCAACGTCGTCGCATCCTTCTTTCATTTCCTCATTGAATCCTTGCCATTCCCTCCCTCCTGCCATTCTACTAGTGTTGCTCGCAAGCGCACTCCCCTGCCTCATTGTCCTCTGCATTCATCGTTCAGGTCTGCAAGCACTTCGCCGCTGTTCTCCACCTACAACTATCCCTCAGTGCCGAAGCTGCATCCGCCAGAGCTCCAGCCCAGGCTATAGGTCGTCATGTCAGGCTCGGCACCGACAGTCAAGGACGTCTATAAAGCTGTCACCACAGACTTTCATGCATTCCTCGCCACAGACAAACCCAGGGAGCACGACTCGCCACGCGAAACCATCCAGCAATACCTTGACCGCTTCGTCAAGAGCAACAGTAACGCCACGACCGGCCACCATGGCGGCCACCATGTCTCAGCGTCTACAATGCCTTCTAGTGCGGGTGCACATCACTTTTCTACCTCAGCTCTCGGCAGCGGGGGTTTAGGAGTATCGGGAGCTGCACCGTCGACATACACGAACGCGCCTACATCCTCGGTCACCATACTAGGGGCTGGAAACTCGACCGCTGCTTTGCAGCGACATGCAAACGAGCTCTGGTACCGATCTTTGACTAATAACGCCACCTTCCAACACCCAAGCAACCTGCCTTTCGCCTTTCATAAGGTCAGCCAAGTAGCTTCGAGCTCTGGTTCACCATCCTCTTCAGCACCGACTTCGCAGAACGTCTCGACGACAGGCTCCCCAACCATCGGCGGAGGAGGGACAGGAGGCGCGCATTCTGCTACGTCAGGACAAGCTACACCCATCGCTGGAACCAACCCTAATCTATCTACTTCGCCCACTATGCAGCCTACGTCCACCACATTCAACATTTCAAACACCTCCGCCAATGTTTCCTTGGTCGCCCAGAAAACTTCTGCGCATCTGATCATATTGTATACGCAGCATGGAATGGGGAACGTGCCAATCGCAAGTGTCGCAAGTCGGATGATTGTTTACTTGACGCATCTCTTGCCCTTTTTGACGCCGCGCCTCATTATCACAGACTGGTGGGATCGACTGATAGAGCCGTCGCTTCAGGGAGAAATCAAGCTGGGAAAGGACGCGTTAAAGGCCTGCAGGGATCTCGTGACAGAATGCATGAATAGGGATCATTTACTGGACAGCCATGGCTCTGGAACAGGATCAATGCTGATTGCAGGGGATGAAGAAGGTCAACTGGACACAGCCCAGGCAATGGCCGCGATGCCGATTGCACAGTTTGTTCTTCGAAAGCATATTAGGGCGGCTCATAGACTTAACCATCGACTCTTGGAAACAGTCGTCGTTGGAAATGAACTGCACGTGGATGGGTTGAATGATACCTGGCTTCGAGCAAAAGCTCTATCGACGCCCACGGGACATGCTGGACATGGCCCAGGATCGTCTGGAGCTGGGTTTACAACATCCTATTCCTCGTTGCCTTCGAGCACGCAGAGATCAGAGTACCCTGCAATGTTGCAGGACATGGAGACTCAGCTGAGACTACTCACAAAGGCCCGGGCAATCATCCGGCGGAAGCAAGACATTTTAGTCAAGAATCTTGAGAGTATTCTATTCGCTTATGGTGGTGGCATCGGACGAGTGAAAGACTTTTTCAGTTGTCTTTACACTTATTTTGTGGGTGCTCGCTACCGTCCGGAGATCCTTGGGTTGCTGTGCCAGTTCATCCGGAGACAGGTAAGCAAGGGACTACATGAATATTCAAAACAAAAGGCTGCGATCTAAGACGTGATTATTAACTGGATTCTGTTATTTTCCACGACAGCGTGTTCACCTTCACCAGATCTTGGCTACGCCACTCTTTGATTCACTGCTGCTCTCGCTGAAGGTACTTGGATCCCCTTTTCAATTACGGCAAAATCGCACTGGCACAGATAAATCTAACCGTGCGACTCTTGAACATCTCATAGTACGATACATCACCTCTAATCGTGTCGCTTGGCTTGATGACGCTTATCATGTTGATGCCGCGAATCCCCGCGGCTCTCAACGACAGGCTCCCGGATCTCTTCTTGATTCTGAGCAGGATCCTTTGTTGGCCAAGATCTAGGCATCAGGTTATGGCAGTGACCGATCAGGAGGGAGCTAACTTGACTGGTCAGACAATAAAGTCGTTTGACGAGTTTGAAGGCGAAGGTGTCAGGACCAACACTTCCAGCGACAGCACCCACAACAACAAATCCACGGAATCAGGGCAGCCGTCGACGGATATAGAGTTTGAAGATGTTCCTCTGTACAGCCATGGAATCCGATGGCGTCGTTATGGTAAAGAATTTTGCGTTTAATATCATACTACAGAAGCAGTTTGCCGAGTTGCGTCTGGACTCAAATGGTTGTTGTCTCTGTTAGGCCCAGCTAAGCCAGGCGGAACGTCAGAGGGTGCACCAGACCCAACGGCCATCTTCTCCTCCCTGTACGGACTCTTCCCTTGCAATCTTCTCAAATTCTTGCACTCTCCCCGAGCATATATGAAACAAGTTCTCACACCTGCAGGGTCACCAAAGCAGAGTTCAGGATCGCAAGTTGGAGAAGACGATTCTGCTGGCAACACCACCGATGGCGGAGTTATGTCTCCGAAGGATTCTACGGGAATAGCCTTATACATTGACGAGGATCTTTTAAAGTCAAGAGTACAGACACTTCTCAAGAGACACTCTCTACACCCCGATCTCTTGACGCTTACGCCGGAGCAGGAGGTCGTTAATAAGGCGAGATGGCAGAAACTGGAGCCGATGGAAATTGTTGCCATGTGTGTCGGATTGGATGTCTGGAGCGCTGGCGGGAATTTTGGAGCGGGGCCAATCTTGAAGTCAATCGAGGAGGATCATAGGAGCACATCGCGCCAGGACAGCGACGAGGAAGAGGAAGACATGCAGACAGTGGCTTTATCTCCTTCGTCCTTACCGTTCCTTGATAAGCCAGTCCAGTCAAGCTCGATGACTACGACAGATATTTCGGAGCAATCCACGCCTTCAGAAGCCCACGTTTCAGTCGAGTCTTTCCAGTCCGAGGAATCGCAAGGAACGCCAATTGAGATTCTGACCCAGGAAGATTTTTTTGGGCCACGAGCCGTCAAGGAGAATTCAACTCGGCTTCCTCCCTCCTCATCGGCATCAAGTTTTCAGCGAGATCGTGGAGGGCATGGTACTGGTGCTGCACCTTTACCACGCGCAAGGGCAAGATCCAAAGAGGTTAAGATGAGCCAAATCTTGAGCAACTACCGCACACTGAGAGGTCTAGATTACGACGAATTCCTCATGGAGGCAAACAGCATCAAATCAATAGGGCCCAACTTGATTATCAGGGAGCGGAAGCTGTCGATTGTAAAGGCTAGCGAGAGCACAGCAGGACAGGTGACAGAGACAACGTCAGCAACAGGAGCAACACCCCAAGCGGCATACCATGACAATATACCCGCAGAAGAGAACATGGTGCTTATCACTCCAGCTGCAACGGATCAGGCTTCTGTTATTCACCCTGCGGCCATGGCAAGCCTTGTACTCCAGAACCAGGAGTATCGTAAATCAATTCTACACTTGGAGCGCGACTTGCTTATGGCCAAGAATGAGCTCAACTTTGAACTTTTCTTGAAGCAACAACACATTCAGCAGATCTCGAAGGTTCACCGGGCTCATGTACTTGATGCTAGCGTCGAAGCTGAGCGACAAAATCTGTATAATACCTGCCGTTCACTCAAGGCACAGCTACACGAGACGAAACTATTACTGGAAAAGGAGAAGACCGAACTGGAGAAGCGCAAAAACAAACAGGTGCATTGGGACACGGAGCTAAAAAACAAGATGCAGACGTTCCGGGATGAGCGCAAGCAGCTGCAGTTCGAGGTGGAGCGTCTGAAGCAAGACATCAAGGATACGCGGCAGCAGCAAGAGATTCAGGAGCGGCAGTTGACTGATGAACGCAAGAGGTAGGCTTGGTGTATCATCTTGCTTATCACAATGTTGGTTGAATTCATTAAAGTGTTCTACTAAGGCCTTTTTATTACGGCTCTAATAGAACCTTCAACCTCAAGAACTCTATCGAAGATCTTTCCCCTAAGCTCAAGCGTATGGAAGAGTATGAAAAAAGGATCGAAGAGATGACCCGACAGCTGGTCCTCTGGGAGACGGAGCAGAGCAAGATGCTGGAACTGCAGCACCAAATGGAGACTATCGTCGGTCGCTGGCAGAGCGCGGAGTTGCTTCTTGCGGCAGAGAAAGAGGAGGCTCGGACCTTGAGAAACAGGGTGTCGCAGCAATCGCAGACCCTTGACGACATGCGTATCCAGATGGCCATGAATGAGGGATATGGACCTGAGAATATGCCCAAGACGCCGTCGATCGAACATCATTCTGAAGAGGAGGGACATGAGAACGACGAAGAGGGGGATGGAAAGGAAAATGGTCTCCGGTTAAAGACCAGCCATGATAGCGATAGCGAAAACATAGCAAATCACGACCGTTCACTTGGTCGTGCTGGTGATAGTGCTGAACGAGCTCGCTCGCTCCATCGAAAGGCATCCAGCAGTCTGCGCCACCACAGCAGCGTTTTGGAGATGAATTGGCCCACGACGTTTAATCGGTCGAACAGCAGTCAGCAAGGGTTTGAGCAGCAACGACGAGCGGCAGCAATGCAAGAGTTTGTAGCGAGAGAGAAGGATAGATGGGACCAAGAACTCCAGGAGTCACACAATCGATGGTCAAAAGAAGCTATGCGGAACCAACTACTTGAGGACCGCATTTTGGAACTGCAGGGGCAGCTTGAGATAGCACGGGCTATTGATATGCGACATCAATCTTTCACAAGCGGCAACCAAGGAGGTCATAATGGAGGGCGTTATGGCGGCAATGGTGGCGGTATTAGTGGCGGTGAGGGCCATGGCCTCAGCCGGATGATGGATGCTCCTGCGCAGCCGCAGAACATGCCGAGCGCGAGGATAACTGGGCCTGGGAGTGGGATGATGATGATGCACGATCACTTTGGTGAGGTTGATACAGACGACGGAGCAGAGTCCGGTGAGATGATCGGTCGCTATAGCCGTCGGCGTCACGAGACTGAGGATGATGACGATATAATGCAGCCAAGGACGCGGTCCGCGAACGCCTCCCCACCCCACGGTTCCACATCTGCATCCCATAACCCCGCTTCATCCACCGGGAAAGGAAAGAGTGCGAAATCGAAATCGAGAAGCAAATGGCTCCAAGGGCCTGCGACCCATGAACGCGCTCAGACAGATCGCGGGACGTACGGACCAGGTATTGCGGGATCGGGAGCAGTGGGGATGCAGTCTCATCTTGGCAGCAATCTCCCAGGCATCCTTGATTTTGGTCGCGGCCTTGTTCATCAACGCAAGAGTGGCGAATCGTCTTCGACAGCGGGCAGTTCTACAGCTGCAGCCAGGGCTGCGTTTGGAGGGCTGGTTCCACCGTTGCATTACGCCCGCAACATGTCTCATATCTCTGACGGTGGAAGCAGCGATGTGACGACAGGATCTGATGGCAGTACGGCTGGCGGTACTAGTGGTGCAGGTGTTGCTGGAGACGGCGATGCTGGCAACACTTCTGTAGTATCGGATTCGAAATCGGGTTCAGTCTCAGGTTCGACTACGAGCCAGAAGAGCGGCAAGAGCAAAGCTGAGAGGGAGCGCGATCGAGAGAGAGAGCGCATTCGACTGATGAGCGGCACTGGACCTCTTGCGGATCCGAGCAAGATGTATCGCAACGTGCGCATGTTTTAAAGTGATCAAAGACTTAATAAAGCTCCTTTCCGCTTGATTCTTGTTTCCATTGAGCATCTCCTGCTTTTTCTTTGCCCTTCTTACTGGTGCTGCCCCCCATCTTGCGCCACCCTTAGCGCATTATCATTATATGACGCTGCTCGCTGCCAATCTAGCCAGGACCAGGTACTTTGTCCAGCCTTCGAGATGTGAGCTCGGTTCGAAGTCTCATGCGCTTCTGCCGAAGACTGACTCGCATGTCTGAGCGGGGCTATCTCATTCCGCCGCAGTCAAGTCGATTTCAAAGAGCAGCGCATTTAGTCACACTGTCCGTTACCCGTCATCTGCTTTCCCAGTATTGCCTCGCTTTTCAGGCCTTGACAGGCCTTGTTGAGCCTCACGCGAGGCACACCGATAAAAAAAAGCGCATCGAAATGAAAGGAGGGCCTTGCAAGGAACACTGGGCTACACCGTGGAGGGCGGGACCGAAGGAGCAGATGCAGAGATAGTCCTACAAGGGGGGAATTAAGATAATGATTGTTTGGTTTAGTGAGGGAGCCAGTAGATCTTTGCTGGATGGAACGAAAGAGCTGACCATCGACGGTCATTGCGTGAGACTCGTCCTACAAGGCACTCCACAAAAATCCTATCCCGGCTGCCAAGTGCCTGTATTTGACATATGAGAGTGTAGAAGAGCTAGGTGTATGCTTGGTGTGATAGAGATAATAGAGATATTCCAGCGAAGAGTTTTTTATTCGTTTTCGGAGCCGAATTGGCATTTCCTCCAGGGAAGAGTCGGTCCTAAGTACTCTTATCACACAGTCGCTTGACGTGCTTGATAGTGGCCAATGCCTTAATCCTCGCCTCATAAGAACGGATCTCATCTGCAAATTTTTGTAGTAAATCCTCGACTTCCTTGACCTTCTCCGGTTGATCTTGGTCATATTTATTCTCTAGCCATTTGTCAAAGCTGGCTCTGATCTCGGATTCCTTCTTCTTCAGCACACTCTGCTTGTCCACGTATTGCTGGAGACGAACGTTTAAATCATCAGGCAACATTTTCAAAAGCTATAAATCTTTTGCAAGGGCTATCTATGCTCATAGTCGCAATGGATGAGAACCACGGTGACAAATGTTGCAGCAGAAAACCACGCGTTAGAAAGTTGAAAGACCTGCAATGACTAACTTTCGATTTGTTTAAATGAAACAGCTGAAGTTCTGTGAGTGTTCATGTACCCAGAGAAGATGGGGAAAAAAAACGCTCTGAAAGGGAAAGACGGAGGAAATGTTAAGATGAGTACCAGAGAGAGAGAGAGAGAGAGAGAGAGATATATATATGCCTGCCGTTTTATTGTTGTTGCGATCTCAAGGCTCGACGGTCAATTGTACCGTGCGCGAGTGCCATAACAGGCTTGGAAAGCCTTTGCTGGACGAAGTTGCGTGTTCCCGTGGATTCTTCTGAAGGCAGGAGTCGTTGTCTACCGACTTGCTATAGTTTCAAGGCTTACAGTTCTAAGCGTCTCATCAAAGACTTCAAATACACTCCATTACGACGTGTTGGCTCATAAGTCATTGTCCGGTCAGGCAGGGTCCTCACTTTGAGTGATCATTACTGTTATTTTTACATGGCAGGGATAGAAGTAAACTATAGCTCTCTTTGGTTATCTTGATGCTTTTTTCTTTTTCCTTTTTCCTTTTTTTTTTTTTTT
>MU616905.1:0-32751 GCA_025201705.1 Dissophora ornata | reverse complement strand
CACCCACCCACCCACTCACTCTCCTTTCCTTCCATGTCCCTTCCCTACTAACTCTTCCTTCCGCCAATATGGGATCCGAGGGCTACACTATGGGATCTGATGGGAACTGAGGGCTTCACTATGGGAATTGAGGGAACCACTATTGGAACTGACGGCTATACGATGGTAACTGAGGGCTATACGATAGGAACTGACGGCTATACTATGGGAACTGAGGGCTCCACTATGGGAACTGACGGCTATACTATGGGAACTGAGGGCTCCACTATGGGAACTGAGGGCTCCACTATGAGAACTGAGGGCTATACCATGGGATCCGAGGGCTCCACTATGGGAACTGAGGGCACATCGATGATAACAAGGCAAATACTAGTATTTGTCTAATCGGCATACTCAAAATTTGGAGCACCATGGCTTGCAACCTGCCCGCGGTGTGCTCTGCACTGCTCTTCTTCCTGTAGCGGGAAAAGGAGTAGACTGATGGCAAGCCAACGAGATAGAAGCCAGAAGCAATAGTATGAATAAATTGACACGTCTTCAAAAATACCGCTTGAGTGTGCTCGACGCGTTTTTTTTGCTCCTGTAGCACCTGATTGACACGTACCTGTGACACGCTACTGGATTTCTAAATCTCCGCGTTTTCCCTCTTTCTGTGCCTGCAGGGTCTGATATTAATCCTTTCTTCCCTTTTGTCTTGACGAGAATTTGTCAAGGGACTGAAGAGCGGAATATTTCTACGCATACTACCGTCAGAAGCTCTAGAGCGCTGCCACGATATGGTCACCTGTCTCGACCTTGACGACCACATCGAGCGCTTCGCGCTCCATTATTTCGAGTTTGTTACTTTGATAGGTTTAACATAGGCGATAAGCAGGCAATATCTTTCGCGGTCCATCATTCATCAAGAAAGGACTCTGGCTCTTTGTAAGCGTGCTTCTTGTGTCTGAAGCAGCTAGGGCTGCAGTTTCATTCTTCTTTGTAGACTTATCTACAGCGTGGCTAGAAGTATGGCGCAGTTCGCTGTCCTTTCATATTCTGTGCAGCGTATTTTGGTGGGTTCAATATGAGATTACTCAGGAACGCCGACTAATTGATGAACGCTTCCGAACAACATGTCGCCAGTACAGCACTACGTGGTTATCACTTATTAAACGACTGATTCCGGCCACGACCCTCCAAGGACATCCATCTAATACCTCATCAGAATGTGCAGCTCGCAGAGGTCAGTAAAGTCAATAGCAATGTTAGAGATGCGCGCGTCGCGTTCACAGCTTCGTTTGAAAATATCAATAGGAACCATTCAATTGAGCAGAATTAGCGAGGAGGAAGGTAGGCAAAACTATCACCATTCAAAGATCTGGGGGATGGAGCAGAGGCAATACACTGTGGACTATACAACGGGAGAACTGCATTTCTAATAGGACGACCCATCCACAAAAATATCCTTCTGTAAATAGTTTCTGCTCCCCTGATGCAATTTTGGTTTGAAATTGCTGACCTGCAGCAACTTCTGGATTTTTTATTATTCTACTTTTTCTTTTTGGGATGGGAGATGATGGGAGTTTTTTTCCCTTTTCTAGAGGATCGTCTATGGCGTATGGATTTATGTTGTCGTTCGATTAAGCAAACACTTTTCACAATCTTCTGTGACAACAAGGTCTCCGCGATTTTTTTTTTACTTCTTGGGGACGGTGACAGTGATGGCCTTGCGCTTAGCGAAAGCCTCATGCTGGTCCTTGTCATTGGCATTGGGGAACTCGCCAATCAACAGGCTAGAAGAGCCATAGTTGGCAATCAGGGGTGCAACACCCTTGATTGAGCCGCCGTTGGTACCCTTGATTTCAACATCCACGCAGTTGGAGTACAACTCGCGGTTTCCAATGGCGTTGTTCCAGAGCCACATGAAGGTAGCCTTGCCCGAGGGAGCGCCCGCAGGGATCTTGACGTTGACAGAGTAGGCTCCGCCGTTAGGGATTCCCTTCAAACAATCACGGATCAGGGTCTGGATGACGACCCAGGTCTTGCCGTTGTCGTAGGAGAGGGCCCACTGGCAGTGTCCACCTCCGTGGGCAGCGCCAACCTGGTATTCAGTCTTCAAGCTCTGACCGGCTTTGATGACAGTGCGCGTGGTCTGGGCCACAGTGTGCTGTATTACAATAACCAAGGAGAAAAAGTTTAGTGACACGACTTTGTATATGGAACGGAGAGTTGCAGATGATCTAAGGTCTTCGTCCTACCTTGCACAGAGGCTGGTTCTTGGAGTCATGGGTGCCGATGGGGGCAGTGATGTCGTAATCGATAGATTGGCCCTTGGGAGGAGCCTGGCATCCGGCGAATGCGCCATAGCGTGGGCAAGGAGTCTTAAGCGAGACGTGGGCCTCGACTGTGAGGGCAGAGAGGCATGCCACGGCGGCAGCGAGGAGGGTAGTCTTGGTGAAAAGCATTTCTGTTTTTGTATTGGGTTGGTAAAGGAAGGTTGCAAGTTTTTTTTCTGGGGGGGGGGTTCTGTTTTATCTGCGTTATGAGTGAGGCTACGTTTAGTAGTTGGAAGTTGGTAATGATTGTTGACAAAGAGGAGAAAAACACCGTTTTACCGTGGTTCCTTTTATACGCTTGAAAATTGTCCACATCCCCGGGAACAAAATGTGGCAAATGTGGCACAACAAATGGTGCGACTCTATTTGATAAAATTGCATTGGATTCCTCGGTCTTAATGACTTGTTGTTTTGTGCTCACACAGCAGTGTCGAGAGTTGAAAATGGGAAGCGCTCTCAACGCATCTGGCCCGCTCGTTGATTCGTTCTGGAATGCGCACTTCTTCATCCCACTGCTCTAGCTCTGAATGGCTACATGTTCAGCCCGGGAGCACCCATCCATCTCATCTACCACTAAGTCAATTCGATGTGGGAAAAATGTCTGGTTTTGTCCAGGAGCTTCAAGACCATTCCACAAGATGCAAGCATACGTGGTTGTTTGGAGCGTATGAGTAGGGGAGGTTACATCATCCAGCATAGAGACGCGTCGCAAATTGAAACATCAGGGGCGTGGTCCCCGAGTCAATGGAGGGATCACGGGAAATCCAGTGTATACACTGCACAGCATACCTCCGGATCAACCGGAAAATTGGGAGGGGGGGCCGTCCTGACATTAGTAGCAGGCAAGCGCACTTCATTTCGCCAGCAACTGCATGTAGCCTGGCTGTCAAAGGAATTGTGAGCACGCCACTGAAAACTTCTCTTCGGTGTCCAGCCGTTAATTCCGATGAAATCCTACGAGAGCATGAAACTATGAAGGTTCCATCGTGTGGGGCCAATCACGTTTTCACATTTTTGTGATGGGCTTGCATTATCAGACATATTCGCGGTGATTCCCCGCCAAATTGCAATTATGACCTGGCTGGTTGTTTTTGACCAACAGAAACCTCTAGGTCTCCTACGTTTACAAGACAAAGAGACTCGTTTTGCGCCATGTCGGCTCTCGTGGAATTGATCTTTACACCCTTCTGTCGTGCATCGCACAAACTACGACATCATCTTTTCGCACGGGGACTGGCTGGGAAGTGAGTTTCAGAATGTTCTCGGGATGCAATTTTTTTACTACATCGAATGTAGGCAGAACTCTTTTGGGCACTTGGGATTGGAGGACGCCAATAAGTCTCGCTGACCATTTCGATGGAAATCAGGGGGTTATGACAGCATGCATAGGGCGCGTGCTAGGCATAGACGCTTGGAATGACTAGCCTAATTTTGTCTCTTTGGAATGCTGTAGTAATGGATCGCTGTTGGAAAATCAAGTCACTTCGATCGAGATTGGTGCAATTACTAAAAATTTGATATTGCAATTTTCCTAAGAAAATGTCATAATTGTCTTGGATCCGTGTGCTGAGCAAATTCTTATTCTCAATTACATAAAATTTTCCCGCGCGGGGGGGAGGGGCAAAATCCCCTGAACTTGCTCATTTTACCGAGTCATATTAGACATGGCGCACCCTCTGGCTCTGCTTGCACAAAGAGCATTCTTGGTTTATAGAAAACTTTCTCGTGTAGCGGCATTATATGCCAATCAGATGCGCTACAGTACCACGCGAGTTTGCACACCTTTTTGTGGATCCCCCCGTCTCTATGTCTCTACGCTGGGCAGTAGTCATCCTTCAGAAGTTCAAATTTCCCTATTCAATCTTTTTAGCCGCGGAAATCTCAGTGATTCAGTTTATCCGATGCAGGGCAAAGAAGGGGGATTTCAGCGGATCCCCCGTCTATTAATATCATGTTCGACAATGTTGCAGACTGGTCGAGAGACAAAATTGACGGGAATATATTTTTTGAGGGGTATTATCCGTAACATTTTTGCCTGCAAACTGGGGGGGAAACACACAAAAACTCCAGGATCGCTTGGAACAAGAGTTGAGGCAAACGACTATCCACTGGCTGGCCAGCCTGACAGCGCTCGTCCATTTTTTTTTCTTTATTGCTCACCAGCACAAGAATATGAGATTCATAACTGATAACATGTTATTTGGCGCTCACATAATTTCTGTTGCAGACAAGAACCCTGCGGCGTCTTGTGGTACACGCGTGGAGATATCTGATAGTATAATACACTTAGACCAAGAGCGATGGGCAAATCGTAACACGACGGGGGGCACCGTACCACGACTTTCTAGAATCGCCATATACCGGCTACAGAGATTGTATCACTTGTGGAAGAAGAAATATTGATCTCGGATGATGGGGTGTTATTCCAAGAATGATTTCCACAAACTACATTAACATTCCAGCACCAAGTACCAAATGTACACTGAGGGCCATAGTATACAACTAGACAAGCATGTATTGCAATTTACAGGCGTAGTTACACTTAGCGGAATGAGAGAGTGGATATCGATTTTCTTACCAGGTATCCATCCATGCCGCAGACAGAGAGTGAAAGACATGCCAGATGGAAGGAGTGGCTGTAGGCATATCGCTAGTCACAGTGTAGAGAGTGCTACTTGTATCCTGTTCGATTGCCCCCTGGCTGTATGTCCTTTGCAGGGACCTACTCTGAAAATATCCCCCTATCTCGTCGCAGATTATCGCCATAGTGTAACGTTGCTATGGTAATGACGCTGTACGGACTTTGTCCAAACAGCACAAGACGGGTCTGAGAAGGAACATTCTCTTACGTGTGATCCTCTTTCGAAGACACTGATACACAACTTCAAAGATTCGCAACAATGAAGGATAAAACATGGAGTGCTGGTGATTCGATCGTAATCAAAATAAATTATTGTTCCGTTCTTAGGGCATTTTCTTGTGCCACGATACATTCAAATTGGTATAATTTGTCCAGATGACCATATTTGTCCTAGGATTTATGCGAGGGACTCGTCTGAATTAGGTGAGCTGGCACCTTCATTCCCTCCACTCCAGGGACAGTGTGCAGGCTACTCCAGGGGATGGCGGCAACGGCTGTTTTCGATACATATAAATACCTGAGGGACATCCCTGTTTTTTATCTTCACATCAGCTCTTCAATCCTCTCTCTCTCGCACCCCTCACAGTCAGCAATCCTGCTCTGAACGACCCTTGCCACCTCTCTTAAAACCCTCAGCCAGACAGACAACCCCCTCGCTCTAACCTACTTTCCTACAATCTACACAAACATGATCTTCAAGAACACTATCATCACAGCCGCCATGGTTTGCTTGTCTGCCATGACCGCCCAGGCCCACGTTGGTCTCTCCACCCCCTGCGGTCGCTACCAGCCCGCTGCTGGCTGCCCTGCCCCACCACGTACGCCTACTATTTCCGCGCCCCAGTGCCACAACAATGCCCGATCATTTTAAGCATAAACTCACATTCGTTTGACTATCGCTCTTTCTCACATCATATAGCTGGCCAGTCCATCGACTACAACATCAACTCGCCTATCGGAACCCACGATAGCAAGACCTTGCCCATTTGCAAGGTAAAAAAGCTCAAATTCCCTTGAACCACCTCCATTGTTTCGATCCGTCATATGCTGACTCCATTGTTTCGATGTGTCATATGCTGACTCCATGGTTGCTCCGTATTTTTTTTGATATACAGAACTTGGTTCCGTATACCCAGCGCACCGTCTACAAGGCCGGTGAGACCATCAACACCGCCTACTCTGTCGGTGCCTCCCATGGTGGTGGACACTGCCAGTGGGCTCTGTCCTATGATGGCGGCAAGACCTGGGTCGTCCTCAAGACCTTGATCCGTGATTGCTTGAAGGGAGTAGTCACCGGCCAGGCCTACTCTGTCCCTGTCCAGATCCCTGCGAACGCCCCTTCGGGTAACGCCACCTTCCAATGGATCTGGAACAATGCTATCGGCAACCGTGAGTTGTACTCCAACTGCGCCGACATCACGATCAAGGGTACCAATGGTGGAACCGTCACTGGCGTTGCACCACTCTATGCCAACTATGGTCCATCTTCGCTCTTGATCCCAGAGTTCCCCAACCCCACCGACCCAGACATGCATGAGGCTTTTGCTAAGCGCCCAGCTGTCACCATCACTGTTTCCGGAAATGGCAAGTCCACCACCACCACCAAGCCTAAGCCCAAGACCACTACCACCAAGCCTAAGCCCAAGACCACTACTACCACCAAGCCTAAGGCCAAGACCACCTCTAAGCCTAAGCATACTACGACGAAGCACCACAGCAAGGCCAAGCCCACCACTACGGCCTAATCCTGCCTCCAAGTCCGAGCACAACCATTATCTATCATTTCCCTCACATAAGCACACACGCACGCAAGTCAAAAAGGAGAAAAGAGGAAGAAAAGGACTCTTTCTGAGTTGAGAGAGAATAACGCCGAGGAGTTGGCAAAGAATTGGAAAAGAGTGGATTGTGATGAGCAGCTTGGGAAGGAAGGAGGGTGCAGGTCGCCTTTTCCTCCCCTTGTCATTCGCGCGTTCTACAATTTTTCTATCAACTCTTCGCTCTTTCTGCCCAGAGAAAAACCCTTTAGTTCTGATTTTCTTTCCTGATTTTTTATATATATTTTCCATCATGTCCTTTTCATTAGCTCATCTTCCATTCTCATTCAAAAAACCAAGTAACGTAGACAAATAAAAGCGGTGCCCCAGGGAACAGCATGTTCCATGGGAAAGCATCCTTATAACGTATATATATCTTTTTGGGCGCTAAAATAACAAGAGGCGAAGCACAAGATTTCATGTGCTCAGGTCAGCAATTTGCCAATTTACCTCAAACACAAACCATAAACAAAACAAATGTACCCCTGGCTTCGGAGGCAAACGCAAACCTTATTGGGCAGGGGAGAGAGTGTGAAGATTGAGAGCGACACCGAATGCCCGGAGCATGAAATACGCATACCGGGATGGAGCCATCGTTTTGCAATATATATTCCGAAAGACCCGGTGTTGCTGGTTGCTTTAAAGAGTAAAACAGCAAAAGGTGGCGTGGACCGTGATGAGGGACTTGATGTCATGGAGAGCAAAAGAACTGGCGATAGAGTTAATTGTCGATATCAAATTGACACTCCGGAGAAATATCGGTGGGTATAAACCCGTGTCACGTATGTTGTTCGGTCATTGGTCTGAAAAGTTAGAAGGCATACGAGACACCAATGGGCACTTGTAGTTACCATCAACGGTGACGTTTGTTTATTGGCACCCGTTGAACGATAGAGTGAACGCGACTGTGGCCGTGCGATTGACCGTCGCAGTCGTTGGACATTGTTCTGTGTGGCGAGTGTTCTCTTGACCATGATCCTGCAGCATGTCACGTTTCCAATT
Organism: Dissophora ornata; assembly: GCA_025201705.1. NCBI lineage: Eukaryota > Fungi > Mortierellomycota > Mortierellomycetes > Mortierellales > Mortierellaceae > Dissophora > Dissophora ornata. The sequence goes on along the minus strand of MU616905.1, from coordinate 24,979 downwards.
CCGGCACAAATTGCCCACGCCAGCGCGTCAGGTGATATGACAGTTAGGTGATATATTATACCATGAAAACTGTGTCAGCAAACCTTTCGTATTCAACCACATTCCTTTCTGACAACACAAGAAACTCTTATGCTTCGCGTCTCAGGGCACACATCCACCGGCGCCTGCGCCCATCTCTTTAGAACTAGATTGAGTAGTTGCACATTGCATGACACTCCATGCGCGAACCGTCTTCCGTGGCGCGTACCAAGGACGGGGCCAACCAGATTTTACATGGATACCCCGTGGAAGTGGCTTTTGGGAAACAAGCGCACCGCAGAAGATGGGAAGGAGAGTCAGTTAAAGGGACGACTTGATGCAGAGAAGCCAGCTAATCCTGTCGAGCCAAAATCGCACAAGATTCAGCTTCGGCCATATCAGCAAGAATGCATCGACACATGTCTCTCGACGTTAGCAAAAGGGACTAGACGACAAATGCTCTCGCTCCCCGTCGCCAGTGGCAAGACCGTATGTGTATTGTGAGGGTACTAGAAAAATTCTTTGATGTGGCCTCCATTCATTCACATTGCGACTCTTTCATTTCTTGCAGGTCATCGCCGCGCATTTGATCCCACAGATCCCCCCTCCTCTGCGAGGTGCTACCAAGACGTTATTCCTGGCCCACCGTGATGAGCTTTGGGACCAGGCGTATAACCGAATCAATAGCGCCGGACTAGGACTGGTAAAGTCTGATTTTTACACAGTTTGTTGCATAAACAAGGTCAAGCACATAGTTCTCTTTGACAAAATGAAGCCCCCACCCCTCACTATAGAAAGTTACAATGGACCAAGGGAAACTCACCCCCGATATGGACGCGGATGTGATTGTAGCCAGTGTACAATCTCTAGGAGGGGCTGGTTCGAAACGCCTGCAAAAGTACAACCCGAAAGAGTTTAAGTGTATTTTGGTCGACGAGGTAATATGCTCCAGACGTGTCACAACTCTTTGTGGAAAAAAATTGGCTTCGTTGCAACTGATAGACGACTCATCAGCAGATAACTTGATATGATAGGCCCATCATGCCGTAACAGATACGTACCTCAGGATCTTTGGTCATTTCGGGGTCGGTGCGGCCGACTCGCACATCGCATTAGTCGGGCTGTCTGCTACGGTGAAGCGTGAAGACGATATAAAGCTGGGCAGCGTGTTTGATGTCATCCCGTTCCACCAGAGCGTCGAAAGTATGATCGCCGAAGGATGGTAAGAGTAACATAATAGTCAATAGGATGATAATGCGTAGTTGCAGGGCTAACAGTTCATTTTCAACTACGGATTTTATAATAGGTTGTGTAGACTTCTTGTAAAAACTATCCGGATCGATACTGGCCAAAGTCTGCAGAACTTCAAGATGGGGCTAAATGATTTTCAACGGAAGGATCTCTCTCAAAAAATTAACACGCCGGAAAGGAACAAGATCATTGTTCAAGGCTACATCGACAACTGTGGTATGTCATACTATAGCCTTTTTTTTTGAACGATCCTGCATATGCCATCGAAGGCTTTCTGCGGACCAACTAACGACCTGCAGGATTGTCAAAATAGCGAATCGGATGTCGACCATTGCGTTCGCTACTGACATCGCCCATGTTGAAGCACTCACGCGCGCATTTCAGCAACACGGACTTGATGCACGAGCAGTCTCAAGCAAGACCCCAAATGCCGAGCGAAAACAGCTAGTGAATGACTTTCGGGAGCGCAAGTTTCCCATCCTTGTCAATTGTGGCATCCTCACCGAAGGAACAGGTGCTTGAACCGACTTGATGATACTTCTCTGAATGTATTCAATGAGCCAGATACCAAGTAATGATTTCTCTCCGGACTAGACATTCCTACAATTGATTCGATCCTCATGGCAAGACCCACCAAGTCCGAGATTCTTCTGCAACAAATGCTGGGCCGTGGGATGCGACTCTACGAAGGGAAAAAAAATTGTCTTGTTCTGGACTTTGCGGATATTGTCGACGGTAACTATCTTGGAGTCCAGCCAACACTGTTAGGATTGGATCCGAAGCAAGTTTTGACGGGTGAGTCACATAGCTGGGAATGTAAGCTGTTTCTAAAACGTGAAGCCAACCTTTGACCTTGCACTTCTTCTGCACAAAGACTATGAAGAGCCCGCACCTGTTGGCCAGCCCCATGAGACTCAAGCAGAGGAGACTGCAACAGCACTGAAAGACACAATGCGCCTGGTTCACATTTTCAAAAGGATTAAACAACGTTTGGACTGGCTTGACATGATGCCATGGCAAAAGCCAACTATGGAAGGTGGGTTACTGTACTGTCTCTGGCTAGGCCAAATCAAAGTAGCCCTCTCTTGAGGCGAGCGATTTACTTAAAGATACTACCTCGCATGGCAGGCACTGTGGTCCAAGACAGACGGGATGAAGCCAGCCTGAACAAAAGGGTTAAGCATGCCGAGGAAGAGCAAGGTTCCGCGACCAATAGCACTGTACGGTCCGCAATGGGGTCAGTAAGAGACGAAACTACAGCCCCAAAGCGCTCTAGATCGACTGTACCTCCCCACAGCCACATCCAACCTTCGAAAACCTCTGTCAAGATGCCTCAGCACTACTGGGTTCCGAATAGTAAGAACGACAGTTGCTCATTCCTCCTTGGAGCTTGGCGGTGTCATTTCTGTATGGCTATAAGCTGACCATATAGTCTTGTCCTAGCCGCCGCAGATTACCACCATGATCAAGATGTCGACATTCCCCTTCACCCAGCACGTCAAACGTCGCTTGACCAACGAGAAGAGGAGGACCAGCAGATGTCAGCCTCAAAACAACGCTATGAACAAAGTGACGTTGGCGCCGAGCATGAAGTCGCTGCACCATACAGTTTCAGAGTATCTAGAATTCGAGGTCAACTGCTCACAGAGCTTCGTGAACTTCTTCGAGAATTGAAAAAGACATCGCGTACTTCTGTAGCAACGGACGGTAACGTTACACCCTCTACAGACATTTTCTGTATTTCATTTTATTTTATATATTACCTCAAGCGTTTGATGATGCTCTCGTCGACTCACGGCTTTCTACTACACATTGGGCACTGCTGCAGCGACCAGCAATTCTGCCAAGAACGTCGCTGTCACTCAGAATAGGAGAACCGCAGTTGTGGACGATGAGCTACACCACGATCCCTCATATTCTGCGAGATCCCTCCGTGATATTGAGAAGGCTATAAACATGGGGTTGAAGCAATCGGAAGCGGCAACCCGCGCTTATGACCTGCATCAACGTGCGGAAGACACTAACGAGATCCCTCGAAGTCACTTTCTTGCGAGCCGTAAGCTCTAGCTTGTGCTGATTTCGTGTCCCCTTGCAAATCGTGTACGTTGCAACCGATATATATTAGCTTGACTGTCCTGCATCTTAACGCGAGTCCATGTGAATCTTATTAGGTCTCTGGCTTGCCAGTACGTCAAAAGATGGTGAAGGTCTTAACAATATAGTCCTTGATCCGATCAACAACGGTGGAATCCTTAGGGAGGGTGAAGAAGACCAGGAAAGTAGGACTCAAAGTAGTATGCGCATGGTGATCTTAGCTCTCAAGAACGATAATCCTAAAGAGCCTGAAGCTTCAAGGGGATATAACCCTGAACAACCTGAAGAGAACCAACGCCGTTCGCTTGCTTGTGCGATGGTCAAATTTAAGCCTCTCAACAACAAACTAGTGCTTTACTCACCCAAAGTCGACATGCCCCGAGGGCTGGACTCTGATGTGGGAAGGCATAGTCGTCATCTGGACTCAGTTTCGATGCTGACTTGGATCAGGTCCTTACTCGATCATGTCTTCCAAAGTCTCCTTCCCAGTAGTGGCGGTGCTGTAGTGGAGACTTGGAAAATGGAAAGACGCACTGAGGAAGAGAAGACGGCTAATAAGCAATAGTAGGGAGGCAAGCGCCAAAAAGTGCTGCTTATGCCACTGCGGGTCTCTTTTCTCTCCTGGATTCTGGTAATAAAGCAGCTAAGCCGGAAAGAAAGTAATTACTTTCGCACACCACGCCGCACATGTGGGGTGTTGAAACAGGAGAGTGCTGCTGTACCCCCGGTAGTCATTGCGGAATGTCAAGTATTCGCTAAATGGTGACAGGAGGATTGCTCCTCGGAGCGGTGATTAAAAACTATGCCATCATCAACAGCATTGCGCATCCCAAAAATAAAGTCAATGAGATCCGTGTGTTTCAAAATACTGCGAGCTTTATTTTATTTGTGCTTCGCCTCGAATCAAATTTCGCTCATCTTTTTTTCCCTTTCTTTTTCTTTCACAGTTCTACCGCTCGCTGTCCAGAACTATCTCCACTCCTCTTTGTTTTCTTTATAGTGAACCCGCTAGAATTGGGCGTCCTCTGTCGCTGCAGCCATGAGCTCCATCAACGCGCTGGACTTACCCGAGATCGTTCAACACGTGGGCACGTACCTCACCAGATCCAATCTCGTCCAATGCCTCACTGTCTGCAAAGCCTGGTATTGCGCCTTCCTCCCGCTTGTATGGAGAGAAGTCGCTGTGGGCCATCGAAGTTTCCAGAGCAATGGAGGCGGTCCCCATGCCGAGGTCCTTGAGCACCACCGAGACTTGGTTAGTGCACTCGAGATCAAAAACGACGTCTCATCAGCGTTTGCATTTGAGTACCCAAACCTGAAGACGCTCGAGCTTGCATTGTTTTCGCACATTTTGGCATTGTCTTCAGGCGATGAACATAGCCGCCTGGATGGATTATTGAAATTGATTGCTCTAAACCCTCTGGTTGAGAGATTGATCTTTTTCGGATTTAACGAGTGCACAACGACTGAGCTCTGGGCGGCTGTAGCAGGCCTCTCGCTGTTGAAAGAGTTTGAATTGGATAAGTCTCTAGTTCCAGACGATCAGGTGGACGACTTTTGGAGGGCATGCAGTCACTTGCGGTGCCTTCGATTGATCGACGCCAACATTGAGGGAAAGGGTGGTCTGGACAGAGTAGAGTTTCCTCAGCTACGGGAGCTGAAGATGGAGCTGGTCGGGAGACTCGATACGATGGGTCAGCTTGATTTGATGAGTCGTTGTCCACAACTTGAGGACCTGGTCTGGAGAGTCAAGGACAGATTCGAGGTTAGCAAGGTTTGGGAGACATTTGCGCAGCGCGCCGCGTCAGGAACTTGGCGGAACCTCAAGCAGCTGACCCTGAACTTTGGCATGGACGACATGGAATTAAGTCAGGTCATCGGTGCAATGAATCAGGCGACTAAGCTCGAGCTCGCATCAAAGGGCATTGGGCCACTTACGTTTCGCTCATTGCAGCTCCACACCAACAGTCTGCGAGAATTACGTTTTCCGATATCAAAGCAGCTGACAGGCTCGATGCTCCGAGACATTTTCTGCTGTTTCCCAGAACTGGAAATACTCAAGTGTGGCAGTATCTTTGCAAAGGATGTGGTGGAGGGTGGGCCATGGGTCTGCCAGTCATTGAGGGATTTGTGCGTCCTGTTCCTATTTCGCGAAGGAGAGCAAGATTTGCAGCCGTTGATATTCCAACGCCTGTCCAAACTGGTGAAACTGGAGTCGTTTTCGAATGGCAGTGGATCGACGGCAGAAGCCAGTGACTTCCAGGCGTTAGACTTCCGAATGCAGAGTGGTTTAGGGGCACTGGCCAGCTTGCAAAATTTGAAGTATCTCAGCGTGTATAATACGAGGCAGTGGATGGGGATCGAAGAGGCGGAGTGGATCTTGGCCCACTTGAGGAATCTTGACCTGATCCGGGGTTCGATGAGTCCGGACAAAGATAACAATACAAAGCTGAAGAAACTACTTTGGGACCATGGTGTCAGGACGGCCGGATTGGTGCCGTAGAGACTCTCTTTAAAATAAAAGATCTTGAGGCACCTCTACAAAGGGATTTGATGAGATTCGTAGGTAGTGCATGTTCAGCTTGAGGCTTGTTAGGTTGGACATGTGGTCAGGCGTTTGTGCCGTTCGCAGTAGAGGTGATAATTGTAAATTGGAGGTGCACAAACGTCAAGGTGCCGTAGTATTGAACAACAAACCCCAAGTCGGGACACGACGAGCGGAAAGTGTTTCAAGAAAGTTTGTAAGGGATACGACGTGAGATCGCACGCCTCAGGGGCCGTCAGTATCTCCGCACCTCCAGCCAGCTCAAGCCGTGTCAGACTTGACAATGAAATTGAGCTCGTCCAGCAGGCAACTGGCTCTCTGATACTGGACCCTGAGTTAAAAACTACGCCATCATCAACAGCATTTGCGAATCCCGCTATTGCTCAAGTGTTTCAAAATACTGCAAACTTGTTGACCTCAGGTGTGTACACACTAAACTCCAAAATAAATGAGACGGTGCCTCTTCTACTCCTCCGCCCACAGTTTTTTTTTTTGGGCCAGGTGTTTATTCAAACCGAGGCGATGAGGTCCGCCACGGCCTGCTCCTGAAGCTCTCATGGAAGATATTCTAAGCGGGCCGCCTGTAAATGGTGATTGTCAGAAACCCCTTCTTCTTGTTCCTGGAAGGGTGAGTTGCGCTGGCCTTGCTGCTCGTCGGTTAACTCACATGGACTTTCCTGGTGATCGTTGAAAGGAGGAGGAGGAGTGTCACTGTTCTTGTGCTCTTGCTTGCGGCTGAGCTTTTCCCTCTCTGCTAGGTAGCCCAGAGTTTCGTTCAGTTCTTGTAGCACCGCTGGAGACAGCGTCGCCGCCAATGTTACAGCAAGCAAGCGTCCATAGCCTTGATCCGACATGTTGTGAAAGGAAGAAATATTGTTTTGATTTTTTTTTGGGGGGCTGCTGGGACGTCTCATTTTGTGAATCTTGTGTCACACCAAGGAAAGCACACTAAATTGCATTTACCCTTATTTTATTGTTGCTTCGTCTCGAATCAACTTTCACTCATATTTTTTTCCCCTTTCTTTTTCTTTCACCTCCACGGCTGTACCGCTCGCTGTCCAGAACTATCTCCACACACTCCTCTTTGTTCTCTTTGTAGTGAACCCGCTAGAATTGAGCGTCCTCTGTCGCTGCAGCCATGAGCCCCACCAACGCGCTGGATTTACCCGAGATCGTTCAACACGTGGGCACGTACCTCACCAGATTCAATCTCGTCCAATGCCTCACTGTCTGCAAAGCCTGGCACTGCACCTTTCTCCCGCTTGTATGGAAAGAAGTCACTGTGGGCCATCGAAGTTTCTTGCACAATCGTAAAGGTCCCCATGCCGAGGTCCTTGAGCGCCACCGACACTTGGTTAGTGCACTCGGGATCAAAAACGACGTCAGGTCGACGTTTGCATTTAAGTACCCAAACCTGAAGACGCTAGGGTTTGCATTGTTTTCGCACATTTTGGCATTGTCTTCAGGCAATGAACTCAGCTACCTGGATGGATTACTGCAATTGATTGCTCGAAACCCTCTGGTTGAGAGACTGAACTTATTCGGATTTGACGAGTGCACAACGACTGAGCTCTGGGCGGCTGTAGCAGACCTCTCGCTGTTGAAAGAGTTGGAGTTGGAGAGATCTCTAGTTCCGGACGCTCAGGTGGACGACTTTTGGAGGGCATGCAGTCACTTGCGGTGCCTTCGATTGATCGACATCAACATTGAGGGAAAGGGTGGTCTGGACAGAGTAGAGTTTCCTCAACTACGGGAGCTGAGGATGGAGCTGGTCGGGGGACTCGATGCGATGGGTCAACTTGATTTGATGAGTCGTTGTCCACAACTCGAGGGCCTAGTCTGGGAAGTCTGGAAAGACTGGGACAGATTCAAGGCTAGCAAGGTTTGGGAGACATTTGCGCAGCGCGCCGCGTCAGGAACTTGGCGGAACCTCAGGCAGCTGACCCTGAACTTGGACATGCACAACATGGAATTAAGTCAGGTCATCGGTGCATTGAATCAGGCGTCTAAGTTCGAGCTCGCATTACAGGGCATTGGGCCACTTGCGTTCCGGTCATTGCAGCTCCACACCAACAGTCTGCGAGAATTACGTTTTCCGACATCAAAGCAGCTGTCAGGCTCGATGCTCCGAGACATTTTTTGCTGTTTCCCAGAACTGGAAATACTCAAGTGTGGCAGTATCTTTGCAAAGGATGTGGTGGAGGGTGGGCCATGGGTCTGCCAGTCATTGAGGGATTTGTGCGTCCTGTTCCTATTTCGCGAAGGAGAGCAAGATTTGCAGCCGTTGATATTCCAACGCCTGTCCAAGCTGGTGAAACTGGAGTCGTTTTCGAATGGTAGTGAAACGATAGAAAAAGCCAGTGACTTCCAGGCGTTAGACTTCCGAATGCAGAGTGGTTTAGGGGCATTGGCCAGCTTGCAAAAGTTGAAGTGTCTCAACGTGTATAATACGAGGCAGTGGATGGGGATTGAAGAGGCGGAGTGGATCTTGGCCCACTTGAGGAATCTTCAGCTACTCCGGGGTTTGATGAATCCGGACCAAGGCATCAATTCAAGGATGAAGAAGCTGCTTTTTGGCCACGGTATCAAGACGGTTGGATTGGTGCCGTAGAGACTCTCTTTAAAATAAAAGATCTTGGAATGAACGATTGGACGCTTCCATGAGTGGCTCTAGGCTCTATCTCATAAGTCAGCTCAAAAAAGTTCGCATTGCTGGGGGCACATGCGCTGTAAAGTACTTTGCTGAGGTCAATAGGTCGTTTTTTTAAAAGTATATTTATTCTGCAGGGATCTCACAGGCATTGGAATTGGCATTGCCAGAGGTAACAAATGGAGTATGTGTGGTAGAGAAAGGGCCATGAACTTTTATTTTGTGGCATCCAGCGCTATGTTACAAGAAAATATTGTTTGGTATATGTATAAAAAGAAGGCTGCACTTTACATGCTTTGCTTTTGCTTTTTTTGTCTTTGATCGTTCTACGACCCTGACATGACATCGTTTCCGAGCCCCAGCTGAACAAAATCGTACACGATCGTTGCTGAGATAGCAACAACCAACAGCGACAGAGATCCCCAGGCAATCTTGAGGCCCGACACAGGGATCCATCGTGGGATTGCCCGCAAGCTCCACATCGCTTCAAATGTCAATCCATTCTCCAGCACGTATTGCGGTAAATGGAAGTTGGACTCGTGCAATTGACTTTCGCGCCTCTCCATTTCTGCTATATCTGCCGCCTCGGCTGCCGCTACCACTGCCGATGCTAACGCTGCTGCTGTGCCAGGAGTCGTCGGTTCCTGTAGGTAATCACTGCCACGCCTTCCGACGCCTCCAGCATCCATCATGGACGGATGGGGTGAGGGGGGCGCAGAGCCAGCCGAATAAGGCATACCGCCGCTCGAACGACTGGGATCTCTGGAATTGCGTCGTCTGTTGAACCAAGATGACCCGGCACCTTGAGCAGACTGAAGTGGGTCATGAAAATACTGTCCAGGACTAGATGGAGGAAACACAGGGCTTGTCGCTGAATGACTAGAGCTAAATCCTGGGATCGAGTAGTTGTTGCCACTCTGAAATGGCGCTGAAAGAGTCTTGCCGCTTCCGCTGAGTCGGATATTGCGACCAGCCCCGGTGCTAGTTCGATGATGCAATGGCGACTTCTGTGGCGAGGCTGGCGCAGAGGACGCGAGAGGTGGAAACGCATCTTTGGCCTCAGCAGATGTAGGAGACGAAGCATCAAATGTAGTGCGATACACATACGAGGGCGATGGTGGCGTAAGATGAATCGCAAGACTGTTGGCGGACTCTGGAACTGTGAGCTGGTGTGTTGATTGAGATCGCGCCCTGTGATCCTGAGCACTGTTTTCCCTCTCCTGCAACGTTGCTGCAGCAGATACCGTCCTGCCATGATTACGGCCAGGAGGGGCTTGATTGAGCTTGAATGTCGGCGGAGGAGCCGATGGCGAAAGCCCAAGGTTGGAGTACGGCAATCTTGTTCCTTCTTCTTGTTTAACACTGGGCGTCGACAAGGTTAGCGGTGCAGTCCTGATGGAGAACGAACCGGGTTGAGAAACAAAAGCAGCAGCCATTCGACCCAACGAATCGCGTCTTGCGTCGTCACCGCGCTGAGATATCGGCTCAGAAATGCGACCGCGCTCATGCTGGATGTCCGCAAGACGTAGTTCTGGTCCCATAATTTCTTGCTCTCCATCCTCTGCATTCTGGTCGTCCTCACACCCACCCTCGTCAACCTCCTGGTGATCCTCCAGCAGCGTTATTTTCCATTCCTGTGAAGCCACCTTTCCATCCTTTGAACCGCGGCTTGACCCTGGGCTGGATCCCAACCGAGGACTAGACCCTAGCCGAGGGCTTCCCCCCGTCAATGTCGCAACTGCAGCCTTGACTGCTCTCTTTGTGTCATCACTGAAAGACGACCTATGCTCCAGGTCTGGCGTGGAGATTGAGAGTCGTTGTTCATTTGAAAATGATACTCGCCTCTCCATGGGACTATTACTGGCAGCTGAATCTGGGGTGGAAGGAGAATGCTGTAACGCCATACCACCAGGTGTTGAGCCCGTTCCGGGTCCAAGTCGCGTTGAATCCGCTACTGGGAGCTCGAGCCTTAGCAAATCCCTTGGAGATCCCACCGACACAGAGATAGACGGCTTGGATGATTGTTCGTTGATACCCCCTGGACTTGATCGCCCAGGAGAGTTTGTGGGCGTGCGTTTAAGTGCCGATTTTTGAGGACTTGCTGGAGATCTGGGCGGGCTGAACGTCGGGGATGGCTCCAATGTGTGCTCGAATGTATCGAGGTATGAGCTCCCTGTCTTGTAATCCCCTGTACCTCGAAGCTCCAGAAAGGACGCGTTGGGCCGCGGGGGAGGGGATGATGGCGGAAGCGTGAGCGTCGAGCGACTACTTTGGTTAGCCGGGATGACAGAGCTCTTCCTGTTCAGCTTTTTAAGGGCAGCAGACAAGTTCGAGTTGGCCTCTGCAATGTCTTTGCTTTGTGCACTGGCGTCCTTTTCGCTGCAAGTCTCAGATTCGTACGAATCATTGCTGTGCACGTAAATACCAACATCCATCTCATCGTCCAGGTCATCACCCTCGGCCTCAGGCGCCGTGCTTTGGCTGAGAAGAATCATAGGTGGAACTGGTTTCTCATTCTGCTGCTCCTGTATCTTCTTTGCCTGCTGCTCCATTGCTCGCTTGTGTTTGTCTGAGATCATGGAGAGGATTTTGTCCTTATGGGAGACTCTCCTGGGCAGCGGAGCCTTCCGTTGAGCCATCTCTGTTCCCGGGTCATGCAGGATTACAGTGGATCCTCCGGAGGGTCGATGAGAAGCGAAAGGCTGTGGGTGCTCTATGCTATTCGCCGTCGAAGGTTCCCGTTCATGCAACTCGCCATCCCGTGAAAATGAAAAGTAGGGACCACTAACAAGTTCTCCTGCGTCAGTGGCGCTGCTCGGTCCAAGACTAGTGGTGGGATGGTGAGTGCGGTATCGGCGATGTGTCCCTGAACGCGCAGCCTCTCCCGCCAAATTTTCCTCCGAGTTACTGCGAGATATTAGACTGCTACTTCCAATACCGACGGCCACTGGAATAACAGTTGCTGCAGCGATCCCTGTGAGTGGTGCAATGGTGAGGTCGGGATGAGATTGTGATCGCAGATGAAAGCTAGATCCGGCTGTCCGACGACGAATCGAACCCGAGACACTAGTGTTACGCCTAGAATGTCCGGAGAACGAGCTCCTCGACAACTCCCTTGAGAGCCTAGCTTGTTGCTCCATCTCGATGATTGGCAATTTGCTGAGTCTCTCCTTGTGCTTCTTTGAGTAAATATAGAGAACAAACGGTATAATGAAGTTCGCGGTTGAGACCAGAAAGAGCGAGCTCCAGTTGATGACAGTCGTTAATCCTGATCCTGTCATGCAGGGAATAGCGATCAGCCATGGCATAACTCCAGACAAGACATTGGCCCAAAACATGTTGCATGATCCAGACTGGATCAGGTTGTAGCGGATGACGATAATGTTGATAGGGATCGAAGTGATGAGCGCAGCAATGGGGAAGGTGTATCCAGTGATCTGTGACAGAATGGTAACATCGGGTGACGAGCTGATAGCTTGGATCAGGGACGAGTTGTTCGGAATCTGAAAAGCCATGCCGCCCAAGATGGCGACCATCACATACATGATGGTAGTGATGCCTACACCCCAGCCCACAGTCTTGTGGATCGACACACTTGGCTGCTTTGCATTCGCCCACGATGGGACTGTGGTGATGAATGCATAGTTGAACAGGATCGTGCCAAATGTTTGTGATATGTCTGATCCAACAGCCGGTACAAGGGTCGTGTCCAATCCGTGAATGAAGAATGTCACAATCCACTGCAGAACGATCAACAGAATAAGGATGAACGAAGCGAGTTGGACCCAGATGTTTTCGCTCAGCTTGAGAAGGCCAAGAGGGAGGATCATGGCGAAGGAGAGGAGCACACCCGCGGTCATGATCATGACTCCCGTGAAGGGACTTGCAGATGTCAATTGCTCGGTGACGCAGACAAATTCCACAGTAGGGTGCACTTGGATGCCACATGTCTGGTGGAAGATTTGGATCAGTAGGTTGTCGAAGAGCTGAGCCGAGATAGCGATCGAGGCAATGTTGGTTGTTTGCATGGCCAGAAAACAGATGATTTGTACGAGCAGGTGGTACCGCCGACCGAAGAAACACAGGACCAAGTTTGAGAACTCGACCTAGATCACAAATGTCAAATTTAGTACATGCGATAACAAAAAGAGCAAAAAAAAAAAAAAAAAAAAAAAGATAATTAGGCTAAACTTACATTCGACTGAAAGTACTCGTTTCCAGGCACCTCAGTCATTGCCTCACAGATGAACAGACTGCTCAGCGTGCTAAGCATTCCAACGATAAGGAATGCGAGGATGGTTGGCAGCCAGCCCGCAGACTGTGCAACAATTGGGAGAGTGACGATTCCGGGTCCTGTCATGTTGGAGATAAGCAAGGCAAGTCCTCCCCAGAAGGAGATGTCCTTTATGGGATCCGGGTCGAAGCGGACATTCTGGAAGCTGGAGACGTGGCTGTGGACAGAGTTGATGCTGTGATGAGAGGAAGCGACAGAGTTGCGGTGCGAAAGGCGAGAGTTGTGTGAATTGTGCGAGGTGACGGAGACGGAGCGGGCGAGGATTGCAAGATGGTCTCGGAGGCTGTTGCTCTGTCCAGAGGCGGATGCAGTGCCGGCGGAGACGGGTGCCGCAATAGGGGAGGAGGGGCAGAAACCAGAGGCGATTGAGGTGGGGACAGATAGGCGCTCAAACTCTTTTGTGGAGGCCATCAAGCAAACGCCAGCTGAATCGAGCCTTCAGTGGTGGCGTGAGAGTGAGGAAGAGAGAGGGGAGAGAGGCAGAGACGATGGACTGCTAGAAAAGGGCTGGGTCGAAAAGTGTCAGATGGCAGGCTGTGACATGCGAGGGCTGAATGAATGGATGAGCGGATGAATGAATAGATGCAACAGCCTGTCAATAAGAGGACAGGAATAGGAATGAGGAAGAGAGACGGGGGGGGGGGAGGGTAGCGTGTTTGCGAAAGGGGTGCGCTTGGAGGGAAACAAGAGGGGAGAGACAGAGAGGAGTGGGTGCCGCTGCTGTCTTGGATAATCCGCAATTGGAAGTTTTCTCCCTGTGGACACCCGTGCCCAGTCGGAGCCGAAAAAAAATTAAAAAAAGAGTGCAAACACACACAAACACCCAAACACAGGCTGCGAGATGTGAGATGTGCATCTGCTCTCACTCTCGGTTAAAATGGATACATTGAGCTCCACTTCGAATAAATGCAATCCACGTTGATGCATGGTTGATAACATTGCATTCATTTGCGGACAAACCTCGACTCCTTTTTTCCACTCTGTTTCTGCGTCTCCCTCTTCTTTCCCCCCTATGGCGTGTGAGCCACCATCACTGTTCTCTCCCCCCTCCTTCTCTCTCTCCTCTCTCACTCACACCCTTCCTTCTCTCTTCTCTCACCCTCTCCCTCCAGCACTCCATCTTGCTCTATCAAGAACAGCACAGCACACGGGTCTCCCGTTGCCGCTCCCCCTCGACTGTTGGACTCCTTCTATTCTTGCGGTCTATTGTCTCCCATACTCATGCCAAAGTGTATATTGCGGGATGTGTAAAAGTCAACGCCCTAGAAATGCTCGTCGGTGTGCTTACCTCCGGAGAATAATCCACCACAAGGCGGTGTGGTGCAGAGGGGAAAGGGATGCTACAGAAAAGCAATGGCGAGCAGGTCTACGCACTAGCTTATTTATAGGGGAGGGGGGAACTGAAAAGGCGGCAGTGCCACGGGGCAGTTTCTAACCATTTATGGTAGTTGCCTACGCTGCGTGCAGCAGAGTCGGCACAACCACCGAGTGCGGCTCGAGTCAGCCTTGTCAAGAAAAGTGCACCTCTGGCGGCTTCAATCACCGGGAAAAAGAGTGAGGAGCGGCACAGAACAGGAAAAAAAGGAAAAAGAGCGGAGGAAAACAGAGCCCTCTTTTGATTGCCGATCGGATCAATGTTGATGCTTGCTTAAGCTTTACCACACACACTGCTGGTGAAGAAGTCTCTTTTTTTTTCGCAGATCACGGTTAATCATGTTTCCTAATATTGCATGGTACAGTAACAACAAATAACGGCCCATTCTTCCATCCAGGCAAGATGACTAAGATGCAAGGATTCAGACGCAAACACGTAGAATAGAAGGCGCAACGTAAGGGGTTTTCTTCCGGTTTCAAACAAGGCAAAACGCATTCTTGAGGCCCCTGTTCCCTTTATAACTTCAGAGATCCCCGGAAATCTCCCATTCCCGAGGATCACCCGCATTCTTCGTATATTCATGCACTCATTCAGGGGCGAAATTAGGCGTTTCTTGGCCACGCACTGTATCGTTCGATTGCTTCTGTCCTTTGTGGACAAAACATTATCCAATCTGACAAAGGTAGTTTTTCCCTCCTTACGCCATGCAAGTCCTTGGCATTGGATGTGATGAGTATATTATAAAAATTGAAGGGGTACAGATGAAGATATACAATAGCCAGAAGATATGCATGTTCAGTCATATTGCCGACTCAATGTTGCGATGCTTGTTGGTGTGATCATCTCCTTAGATGTACTGGGACATCCAGAGGAAACCTAGCGTGCGGAATTACAAACAAAGCGTGTTAAAAAATAGGAGCCAGACCAAGTAAGGGAACAATCGAAACAAATAGTCATCCAGGGTATGCATAACATACCATCGCCGTATCCCTGCTTCATGACAACAGAGCACATAAAGACTTCGATGGGACGCATGTCCTTCAATGGGACCTTGCCCTTGCCAGTGGTCTGGATCAATCCGAGGGCAGAGCGGAGCTCCTCCTCAGAAACGGCGCCAGGGGCGTCAATCTTGTTTCCAAGAATCAGGAATGGAACGCGCTCCAGCTGTTGGATGGCAAGAAGGGCCTTTTTTTGACATGCGAAGGTGAATAGAGTGCGTTATTAAACATACTGCGAGATATCAAACTCTTTTTTTTGTGTGCTGGTAATGTCCATTGGTATCCTTACATCCAACTCAGCCTTGGACTCGGAGAAACGCTCATGATCCTGGGTGTCGACCAAGAAGACGACGCCATTCACCTCGGCAAAGTAGTCCTTCCAGATGCGACGAGCTATAGATGACAATTGGCGAGCAGAAATAATACCATGAGTATTGTGCCAAACAATGGACCAAGGACTATTCATAATTTCGCCTCCGGCGAGATTTTTGGCTATGCGCAATGTCTTGGGTCGACAGAGAGACTCTCTCTTGGTAGATAGCAGACCCCTCCCACTGCTCTGAAACGAGTGATCGACCTTACCTTGCTGATGTCCACCCAAGTCGAACGTAGTGAACTTGACGTTGGCAATCGAGAGTTCCTCGGAGGCTGGAGTCAAAATCAAATGTTAAAATATTGTTTTCACGGATCGATGTACGTTCAGATGCTTTGACATATGCTAGCAGCAGTCAGGCAAGGTACGCACTAGGGTGAAGAGTAGGCTGAAGAGTGGCCAAACGATCGTTCTTCAACATGTGGAGAAGAGTGGTCTTGCCGGCGTTATCAAGACCGAGAAAGAGGATCTTGGCATTCTTGTTGAACAGGCCTATTAGATCATAAAGACCGAGAAAGTGGACCTGTATGTTAGGCCATTGATCTCATTTCATCGTATACTGCGCCATCCTGTATCCCTCTCGTATTTCCATGTTGCGTTAATCCCTGTTTTGCATCAATTGCTCTTTTCCCAGCAACTGTGGTCCTTCTCTTAAGCCACGATCGAACAATGGCTCTAATGATGAGGTATGAAAGAAGGATGAAATAACACCGCGGAGCGAGATCGGGATCGCCAATCGTATTTGATCCAGTTGTGGGCGCGGTGGCCTTTCCCGAAATGCTGACACTGATAACCACGGAAACATTCCATTGGGAATAACATCGGCCTGCCAATATCAATTCTGTTATTATCGGTTATCGGCGGCATTATTGGAAGTAAGAGTGTCGAGCAACTACAACAAACCGAGACGTAACAGATCGGCTTCTGAAGTCATGTACGATGCTTCTTGTCTTTCGTCCATCGGGCCCTCAGCGATGTTGATGATGACACTCACCCAAGCTGGACAACACATCGCGGAACCAATCGATAATGAACATGCTGGCGTGTATATGGTATGAGATAAAGTTGAGAGTAGACGAGATGAGATGGGGGTGAAAAGAAGTATTGACAGGGGGAACTCATCTGTCTACGTGCCACGTACATTCTTCGTTCAAGGCACGTGTAATGACTGCTGCTTCAAGCGCGTAGATGAATTTCAGGGCCTTTTGATACGCGTTTCGTTGTTGTTTTGTTTTCTCCCGCCAAACTTCATCCCTCAGTTTCCACCCGCTCTACCATCATCTCTTTCAATCTGTTGGTAGTAGGCGACAATCACCATCATGTCGGATAGCGAAGAAGACAACTTTATCATGTCGCAGGACGAAAGCGATGGCGGATATGAACCCGAAGTTACAAAAAAGGTACCAGAGCATTCTCTTCATCTCCACCTGCATTTATAGGCTCATGTCGACGTGGATGCTGGTGGTAGATTGACTGCCGCATTGACTTACTTCCTTCATCAAAGTGTGTTCTTCATATTGCATCTCACTGACAGTGACATGTGTTATTTTTTTCTGTCATGATAGGCAACAAAACCAAAGGCAACTGCGAAGAAAAGTGAAAGCGCCGCCAAACCAAAGGCGACTAAAGCAGCAAAGCCAACGAAGCCAGCGAAGTCAGCAAAGCCAGCAAAGCCAGCAAAGGCAACGAAAGGAGAACCGAACGGACCAGAATCGAGTGTACCAGCATCAAATGGAGCAGAGTCTAAGAAACGCAAACTGAGCGAAGGCAGCGATGTTGAGCAGGATGGCGGCAACGATGATGATGCCACGCCACCATCAGCAAAATCACAAAAGAAGACGAATGACTACAACGAGACACGAACTATTGAGGAGATCTACCAGAAAAAGACCCCGCTCGAGCATATTCTGCTTCGACCCGACACATACATCGGGACGACCGAGATGAACCAACAGTCACTCTGGGTGCTCGACCCCGACTCAACAAAGTTCGTGAACCGACAAGTCAACATCGTCCCTGGTTTATACAAGATCGTAGATGAGATCATTGTGAACGCCGCCGATAACAAGGTACATATCGTCGCTTCTTATACAATACCTTTGCTTGGTCCAAGTGTTAGAGGCACAACAATACTGACGCAATTACACCATTTTCTCCTATGAAACGCGTATCTTAGATCCGTGACCCATCCATGGACACCATCAAGGTTGACATTGACAAGGAGAATGGACAGATTTCAGTTTACAACAATGGCAAAGGAATTCCAGTGGAGATGCACAAGAAGGAGGGCTGCTATGTCCCTGAGCTTATTTTTGGAAACCTGCTGACGTCCTCCAATTACGACGACTCGCAGAAGAAGGTCACAGGAGGAAGGAATGGATATGGTGCCAAGCTCTGTAACATCTTCAGCACAGAGTTTATTGTCGAGACTGCAGACAGGACAAACAACTTCACATACAAGCAGGTTTTCAGCAACAATATGTCGGTCACTGACAAGCCGAAGATTGCGCCAATGAAGAAGGGAGAGGAGTTCACACGGATTACTTTTAAGCCCGACTTTGCGAGATTCAACATGGAATGCATTGACGATGATCTCGAGGCGCTCCTGAAGAAGCGCACTTATGACATGGCAGGGTGTGTGAAAGGAGTCAAGGTCTTTCTGAACGGAGAACGCATCAAGATCAAGAGTTTCAAAGAGTATATCGAAATGTACATTCCAGAACCAAAAGAAGGGGAAGATAAGATCAAGCTGATCTATGACTCTCCAGACCCCCGCTGGGAGATCGCCTGCTACCCCAGTGATGGCCAATTCCAGCACGTCAGTTTCGTCAACAGCATTTCGACCTCGAAGGGTGGCATTCATGTCGACTACGTCGCCAACCAGATCGTCAAAGAGCTCGTCGCCACGGTCAAGAAGAAGTCAAAGTCGACCAACGTCAAGCCCTTCCACATCAAGAGTCATATGTGGGTCTTCGTCAACTGCCTGATTGAAAACCCAGCTTTCGACTCTCAGACCAAAGAAAACATGACTCTGAAGCAGTCAGCCTTTGGCTCCAAATGTGAACTCAGCGAGAAATTCCTCAAGGAAATCATCAAGTCGCCCATTGTAGATGGTGTCGTTAACTGGGCAGCAATCAAGGACGGCCTCGCCCTGAAAAAAACAGATGGATCGTCGAACAGACAGCGCATCACCAATGTGCCTAAGCTCGAGGATGCTCACAAGGCAGGTCGAGGTGCGCGGAAATGCACGTTGATTCTCACTGAGGGAGATTCTGCCAAGACGTTGGTTATGGCCGGCTTCAGTGTTATTGGACGCGACCACTTTGGAGTCTTCCCTCTTCGCGGAAAGCTCCTTAATGTCCGAGACACGGCTACAAGTGCGGTATCGACCAACAAAGAGATTGGTTTCATCAAACAGATTCTCGGATTGAAGCAGGGCAAGGTCTACACCAACGTGGACGAGTTGAGATATGGCCATCTCATGATCATGACAGATCAAGACCACGACGGATCTCATATCAAGGGACTCGTGATCAACTTTCTAGACCATTACTTCCCTTCGTTACTCCAGATCCCAGGATTCTTGGTAGAGTTTATCACGCCCATTGTCAAGGTCACGAAGGGCAACCAAAAGCACGCATTTTTTACACTTCCGGAATATGAGGCTTGGAAAGATGAGAACAATGGCGCCAGCGGCTGGAAGATTAAGTACTATAAGGGTTTGGGAACAAGCACCAAGCAGGATGCCAAGGACTATTTCAGTGAGATGGACCATCACAAGAAGGAGTTTGCCCCCTCAACTGACGAAGCCCGTGCGCTGGTAGACATGGCGTTCAACAAGAAGAAGGCAGATGAGCGTAAAGAATGGCTTGCCAATTTCCAGGTACGGTTTTGATCACATGTGTGTATATGTGTCAGTATGCTATCGCCCTATCTCTATTCTGTGTCTCTCTAAACACTATGCCATCCTTATTTTGGACAGCCCGGCACATATCTTGATACTCGCATCGACAAAATCCCGATTGAAGATTTCATCAATAAGGAACTCATTCTGTTCTCGATGGCTGATAACGTCCGATCAATCCCTTCGATGGTTGACGGCCTCAAGCCAGGTCAGCGAAAGGTCATCTTTGGAGCGTTTAAGAAGAAGATTGCTGGGGAAATCAAAGTCGCACAACTGGCAGGATACGTCTCCGAAAAGTCGTCGTATCACCACGGTGAACAGAGTTTGACAATGACTATTGTGGGTTTGGCGCAGGACTTTGTTGGCAGTAACAACATCAACTTGCTCTCTCCAAACGGTCAGTTCGGCAGCAGAATGCAAGGTGGCAAGGATGCTGCCAGTGCTCGTTACATTTTTACAGCTGTCCCTCCTATGACACGCCGCATCTTCCATGTCCACGACGATCCTCTTCTGAACTATCTCAATGACGATGGCGACCTGATCGAGCCGGAATGGTACATGCCGGTGGTCCCGATGGTCCTAGTCAATGGTTCTGACGGTATTGGTACAGGATGGAGCTCGAGCATTCCCAACTACAACCCTGCGGATATCATCGCCAACATTCGCCGTCTGATGAATGGAGAGCAACAAGTCCCAATGTTGCCATGGTATCGTGGTTTTGTGGGATTGATTGAGAAGGAAACGGAACACAAATACAAGATTTCTGGAACAGTCGAAGAGATTGACGACACTATGGTTCGCGTCACTGAACTCCCTATTCGCACATGGACCTCATCGTATAAAGAGCAGATCGAGACCTGGATCTCTGGTACTGACAAACAACCGGCATGGGTCAAGGATTTCCGCGACGACGGCACACTTTCGAGGATTGATCTGACCGTAACTCTTACTCAGGAACAGTTGCGCAAGGCACGCCAGGAGGGCCTTGAGGCCAAGTTTAAGTTGGTGAGCTCGGTCTCGACGTCAAACATGGTCTGTTTCGACCCTCAAGGTCGTATCAAGAAGTACTCGACACCAGAAGAGATTGTTCAAGAGTTTTATGATCTTCGCATTCAATACTACCGCAAACGCAAGGTAAGCCGGGACACTCCGAGTATGTGACTTGGCTATTAAGTCATCCACTTATGTGGTGTAGTGACTAATTCCTTTTGTTACTTCTTAACGCGCTTCATTTAGGACCACTTAACCGATGTTTATACTAAACAGTGGACACGACTTGACAACAAGGTCCGATTTATCCTGATGATTATCTCTGGAGAACTACTGGTGCAAAACCGTAAAAAGTCCCTAGTGGTCCAGGACATGCACATGAAGGGTTTCAACACCGAGTCCGAATACGGCCTGGTAATCGAAACCCCCGAAAATCTCGACGCAGATGCGGCCAAAGTCAAGGTCGGGAGCGGTGGCGAGTATGATTACCTCTTGAAGATGCCCATCTGGAATCTGACGCACGAAAAAGTCGAGGAACTGAAGAAGGAGCGTGATGGAAAGAACGCCGAGCTTAAGATGTTGATCGACAAGACTGCATACGATCTCTGGAACGAGGATCTAGATTCGTTCGTGGTTGGCTGGCAGGAATTGCTCCAGAGTGATATTGACGAGGCCAACTACATGGGCAGCGGTAACAAGAGCGGCAAGAAGCCGTCAGCAGGCGGTCGTGGAAGGGCTGTTGGCGGAACGTCGAAGGCAGCTATTAAGAGAAATGCCGATGATGAAAACTTTGAGGACAAGAAACCTAAGAAGGCCCCGGCTCCAAAGAAGATACCTGCATCGTCAGCTGTGAAGACTGAGGTTAAGCAGGAGTCGACCTCTTCGGTTGCAGCCTCAGCTTCTACGGCACCCAAAAAGCAGCAGACGCTTCTCGATATGTTGAAGAGCAAGCAAACTTCTTCTGATTCTAGCTCCAAGGTGAACACCAAGGATGAACTGGAGACCTCAGACGATATACCAATCAAACAGGAGAAGAAGAGAAAGGGTCGCGCAAAGAAGATTCTAGATGACGACGATGACGACGATGACGATTTTGGGGCCTCAAATAAGCGAAGCAGTAGAGATGATGACGATGATGACGTAGAAATGGACGACATCTTCGTGGCGCCACGCGAGCCCTCAACACGTGCCCCTCGAGCCGCAAGAACCAAGCGACCCGTGATAGTGGATCGGGACTCTGAGGATGAGGAAGATGATGAGGCTGACTTTTTGCCATCGCCCAAGAAACCGACCGGTAACATGTTTACTCCGCGCAACATGACGAAGAGGGCGGAGCCAGAGGAGCCAGCGAAGAAACCAAGTCCTGTTGCTACCGCAATGGATGACGGGGTGAGCGAGGATGAGGGGTATAAGCCGAAGTCGAAGAGTACGGAATCAAAGCAGAAGGGCAAGGCCACATCTAAATCGCGTGCCAGGATTATTGCCTCGGATTCTGAGGAGGATATCGACGAAGATGCAGGCATAGACACTGCCGATGTAACTCAGGACGACGAAGATGGCGAGGATGATTATGTAGGGAGCAAGCCCAAGGGCAAGAAGGCGAATGCTCGTCCCGCATCTGTCAAGGTTGTAGCCAAACGAGTCACCGGTCGAGGTGCTGCAGTCAGTGCGGCCAAGAAGATGTTTTCATTGTCGGGTGATGATGTCGATACCAATGTCGATGCCGATGTCGATATGGGCGACGGCATGGTCGCCGATCTAGATGTTGTGCCAGGACGTGATGAGAGCGTGGAGCCTGAGAGCAATGGCAAGAGCAGCAAGTCCTTGTCACCAGCAGCAGCGTCAACGACTCGCAATGTGATACCACCTGCAATTGTGGACGAAAACGATGACTCGATGTTCTCGATCACTGCACCGTCCAAGGTCTCGCAGGTCAAGAGAAAACCTGCTATCTCAAGTAGATCGTCAAGCTCTACTGGTCTTAATGTTGGTGGTGGAGGTGGAGGCGGGGAATCAGGGTCGGTAGGTGGTGGCGAGTCCTCGTCGTCGCTGTCAACCTCTCTTACATCTACAGGGGCGGTCGCGGGGGCTGAGACTATGAACTCGCCATCGTCCACACCGACTAAGTCCCAGGCGGCGACATCACAGTTGCTTGCGGAGCTGGATGACGTGTCGATGATTGTCACACGACCAACCAAGGCACGGTCTGCGGCGAAGAAACCGGTGTATGTGGATATCAGCGACTAAGACTAAAAACGACAAAGGCAATATGATTGATACGATATTAAAACAGACTACAATAAATTTAACAACGATGTAATCGAATGCATAGAAAAGAAAAATAATTTATTGATGATGTTCTCTAGGAAAAGCGAATAGGGCGACGATGGCCTGTTCTCTCTCTCTCACGCACTCCCCAATATCGCTATTCTATTGGTCCATGCGCAGCTTAGTCCAGTGGTAATAATACAACAATGCACATGCAGGTTGGCCCAGGATGGTGAATGAGACCCAGAAGATCATGTTACCGAAACTACTGCCCTTGGGCAATAGATCTGTCATGGCGATCAAAGGGATCTGGAAGAACATGCCTGCGAAAGCGTAACCGTAGATCATGTGAGTTGGGATACCGATGAGGACTTCGTGCAGAATCGCAGAGATGGTGAAGATAGTGAAGGTGGCGTAGACAGGTTTGATGCCGGAGATGACCATGGGCAAGTAAACATGGCGCTTGAAGAAAGTGTAGACGGGTTTGTTCCAGAGACGCCAGTACTCGCTCAGACGAGCACTGTTCCACCATGCGAGGTAAAAGCAGCGGTCACCAAAGTACAGAACCTAGAAAATTCAAAAGACGTTTGTGAACAACAGGATCAAAGCAAGCAAAAGTATGAGATCGGAGTGTTCGTTTGCATGATGTAATTACCTCCGCGATGGCATTGAAGAATGAGTGGAAGAAAGTGTAGAACATGAGCAGCCAAATGATCACGCTGGTCGTGCTCAGCTTCAACAGTCTTTCCAAAATTGTTCCGAACGCCAAATCATCCAAAGCCCTGACCGAGTTCTGGAGTGTTGGTGTCGCGTACTGCTCGATCAAAAAGTACATCATGCCCAGACATGTCACGATCTCGAGGCACCGCTTCAAGAAGAACGACTTTCTGAACACGGTCGTTCGAGGGTATGAGGGTTGGTAACAGAGCGTAGGCGCGAACCAGAAGTACGCCAGGTTCTTGGGGGTGATGTTGTCTGGGTATTGCACGTCGTATTGGTAAATCTCTGGCACTACCTTCGCTACTGTTGTTGTTGATTTTGATTCGTCATCGGTGTTGTCTTCCTTGTTTTCAACGGCAGGGGCAGGAGCAGGGACCTCATGGACGGCGGTCAGGTGCTTGCACTGATCGACCGGGGTATCAAAAATATAAGCGGCACGCAAGTCCTGGTTGACCAGCGCAAACGAGGTCATCTTCAGAAACAGGACCAACCCGTTCATCAGACACGACATTGCCAAAAATGGATGAAAGATCACAAAGAATGACATTAACGAAGGCCAAGCCATGATCATCGTCAAGTTCAACACGTGGAGCCAGCCCACAATCGACTGATTAGCCCTGGCAATCTCCTCGATTGTCATATCCTTCGGGTCCTTCTTTGCAGCTCCTTTCTTCTTGCTGCCCTTCTTAACGTCCTTGACATCGTCTCCCGCAGCAACCGCGGCAGGGGTGGTGCCATTAGGGGTGGTGCCATTGGGAACTGTGACCTCGACGTTGTCCGAGCGACGCTTCTTGAATCCAATAGCGAGCTGCATGGCCCATTCCTCAAGCTTGTAGGCCACAAGGACGTTGAAGGGCAAGACTGCGTGTGTGATCGCGGTCAAGATCCAGTCGTTACGAGAGACGTTTGATCCAGGGATGGAGAGCAGGAAGCCATACTTGAGATAGTTTTCGATGATCAGGCGGATGTTGTTACCAAACAGCAAGAGCACTATCGACCATTCGAAAAGGGAGAGGGAGATAAAGAAGAGAGAGAGGGTGGGGGCATCAGTATCTTTTAGATAACGTCCTTTTCCGTTTCCCTGACGTGCATGCGCTCCCTCCGATTTGATGCGATAACAAAATAAACAGGTGTGAAACGGGGTTGGCGCAATTTTTAAAAAAAGGCGCACAAGCCATGGTGGAGTTGTGGCCAAGACAAACGGTGGTTGCATGTGGAAACGACAAACAATCACTCGTCCATATTCAATATTGTGCGTTAGTCATGCTGAATTCAACCTCGGAGCAAAAAACCACCATTCCGGAGGGCTATCGCGCCGCACATAGCCAATCACTATGAAGAACTGTGCCCCATGGGCCCCCTCTCGCTCGATATCGGATCTGAAAAGCGCTTCCCACGCGTTATCCGTTTGTCTGCCTGACCAGTATCAGGACTCTTATCCCTGAGCGCAGGGCGGTTGAGCATAGCATCGCTTGTGGTTTCTTCTTTTTTTTTTTTTT
>MU616904.1:0-32769 GCA_025201705.1 Dissophora ornata | reverse complement strand
GAGGGTGAGAGAGGGTGAGAGAGGGTGAGAGAGGGTGAGAGAGGGTGAGAGAGGGTGAGAGAGGGTGAGAGAGGGTGAGAGAGGGTGGGAGAGGGTGGGAGAGGGTGAGAGAGGGTGAGAGAGGGTGAGAGAGGGTGAGAGAGGGTGGGAGAGGGTGGGAGAGGGTGAGAGAGGGAGGGAGAGGGAGGGAGAGGGAGGAAGAGCGAGGGAGAGAGGGACGGAATGTGGTCAAAAATTTGGCGATGAGGCTCTAGTTCGTGCGTGTTGTGTAAAAGTGCGGGTATGCACGCGTTTGTACGCGTAAAAAATGGGAATACAGAAAAATATGGGGAATAATAAGGAGGGGCAAGTGGATAAATAGAAACTAGGGTAGTGATAAAGGTGGCAGTGACAAGGGCTGTAATTAAACACTCTTGGTACAAACGCGTCCCACTTATGGGCACTCGTTATTTTCAAAAGTACAAGGAACCTCGGGTGGGAACAGTGAATTAGTTGCACAGAGATATGAATACAAAAATAGGGGGGGTGGGGGTAAAATCACAAAAAAGGATGGGGCATCAATGAATGGGTAATACAGAGTGGGGAGTAGAAGGGGAGGAAGGATGGAAGGAATTCTTTACAAACAAAAATGTGTGGGAGGAAGAGAGAAAAAAAAATCGCGATAGGCACTTTACACAACACGTCAACAGGTAGGCAGGGCCACACGGCCTTTGCATCGCACACAGATCAGATGATCGCGATCCTGTCGGATACGATCTTCCTCCATGGCAGTGTACTCCATCTTGAGAGGAATGTACTTGCAGTCATCTCGGGTGCAAAACACGTTGCACTTTTTATATCTATCAAAAGATGTACAAAAAGCGATCAGCACCTCTTGCTCGACCGTGAAAGGTGAAGAATGTTGGCAGCATCATCCCGAACCACTTACCGGAGTCCACATGAATTACACAAACTGGTGTTGGAAGAGTAGCCAGGTCGCCAGCATGGCGTATCTGTCACATCGCACGCCTCGCAGCGTTTAGACGACGATCCCGATCCCGAAGAAGGTCCCTGTCCAGCCGAGTCAAAGGAATGGCCTCCGTGATGTCCTGCACCAGAGGTTGACTCTCGTCGCTTGTTCTGCTGTTTAGGCTTTGAAGGGTCTGCGGCTGTCGTTTTCTTTTTCTTGAGCTGGGGCGATGGGGCGCCAGCAGCCTTCGAAAACTTCGGGACTGTGATGTGGGCCTTCTTATGCTTGACGCTCTTGGCGCTCTGCTTCATCGTCATCCTTTCACCAGACTCATTGTGATCGTCCTGACTATCGCTGCCCTGCTCATTATCAGCTCCACCTGTGTACGCAGCAAACTCGTCTTCGGTCTCGTCGTCATCAATCATCCCATCGTGCATCTCCATCAGTGCCTCAGCCATTGCTAACGATTCATCGAATGGGCCATGAATAGAATGCCGAGCAGATCCAATCTTACGCCCATGCTTGATTGCACCAGAAACATGCGATCCACTCTTTTTAGAAGTCTTGGAAGTGCCATTGTTCTTGGCTTTCTTGGATGGGCCCGTCGACGAATCAATCAGCTCCTCCTGGATGGATCTCTTCCGACCGACTTTGAATGCATCTGTGGCTCTATGGTTAGCAGCGCGTTTGGCCTGCAGGCTACTTCCATTCCCTCCCCTTGCGCCCTTGGATGCTCCTGACTCTAACGATCCGCCATCCGTTGCTTCATCCCCGGACTGAATGGCATTCAAAAGCGGCTTCAGGGTTTTGAGCTGGTATCCGCGATTGTGCATAGCCATCATTTCCGCATCTGCACCAGGGATCACATCGAGAGAAACTCTGCGGAAACGCTCCCTGCCTTCATAATCGTCCTCAGAATCGTTAAGATCCGCGACAGAGTTCTTCCTGCCAGTCTTTTTCAATTGACCCTTGGCGCCCTTCTTGGATTTGCTCTTTTCGCTAGTGAGCTGGGTGGAGGCGTTGACGGATGCTCGGCGTTGATGTGAAGAGTCGCGACGGTTGTCCGCAACATCCGAAAAGTCATCGTGATGTTGATCATGCTCCATATCACGCGCTTCATCCCAAGACCACTCTCGATGATGTTGATGGCCTATTACGGATTGTCGAGCTTTGGTTTGCTTGCCCTTGCCTTTCAAGCCGCGTCGAGCCCCACCGTGTTCAACACTCGTGGGATTGAGCTCCACGGGTGATCCAAGCATTGCTGCGCGTCCCGAGTGGCGCCCATGTTGCTGTTGGGCCGCATCGTCCTGCGCAGGTGGAGAACTGGAGGGTGAGAAAGAGCCATGGTCATCTGCGCCGTGTGTGCGTCTTCTATAGCGCGAGGCTCCTTGGCGCTCAGAAATGGCTTCAGCATCCTGCGCTTGGCTAGATCTACGTCTTTTTAGACCAGATAGATCTGTGTGCTCTGTTCCCTGGTGGCCATCGACATCGTCTTCATGTCGCATTCCTTGAGCACTGATTGATCCTCTGCCCTTTCCTTGGGCAATCTTTCTACGCTTAGCTCCATTAGATGTGGCATTTTGGACTGCGGCTTCAGATTCCAGCTCTGCGTTCCTGGCATCAAGCTCTTCCTGGTATTTGACGATGTCCGAAAGAAGTGGAGGATACGCTTTAATCCTAGCGCCTCCTGGAATGACTAGATCCGTGCTAGGCGGTGGAAGGATACCGGAGCCTTTCACAAAGTCCAGCTCAGATCTGGGAATCAACGACTGTCGTCGGATACTCTGCTGTCTTTGTGCCCATAATGGGAGCAGCGACATGTCTTCCTCCTGTGCAGTGGTCAGCGAATCCTTGGAGCCGACCTGAGTCTCATCGATAACCGGAGTGTCATCCTGCGGCTGCGAGCCTATTCTGTCCGCAGCGACAGCTGGCTCGACCTCCGCCAACGCCTTCTCGCTCTTCGGAGTATCAAGCGCGACTCCTGTGGGCGATGCTTTACTCGTGCCCTCACTAGATGTTTCCATTCTGTGAGCTGAGATCATTGATACGGAAGGTGGTGTTGGCATACAGTCCTGTCCAGGATTAGCGGTAGAGCGCTCAATATCCATAAGCTCAGGGACTTCTTGAGTGCTGGTAACCTGATTCTGGTCAAATGCACTCACTCCTACAGCCGAGAATGAATGAGCTGGCTGGTCTAAAGGATGAGTTGCCTCTGGCTCTGAAAAGTCTTCCTGGACGCGAATTCCAAGACCTGAACGCGTGATTGGGGACGCCGGTGTCGCCTGTCCAGCAAAGAGCCCGTGGTCGTTCATATCAGTGACAGATCCAGAGTGGCGAGTGGACGAAGCCGGAGAAGGGTAGTGTGAAGGAGGGGTCGTTCCTGCCATGCCATCATCAGAGCCAGCCAGCGAGGGCGATTTCGTCGTCGAGCGAGGGAATCCAAACGGCATCTGGAAGATCACGCCGGGCGAGAATTCCTGTGAATCAGTCCAGCTCGGAGATCGCATGGGTATGCTCTTCCTCTTTGACCGTGCAACCATCAGCGGCGTGGCTACCGTTATCAAAGGCGACGATGGTGTGGGTGAAGTTGCCGCAGTAGACTGGATACCCTGCAGAGATGTGGAAGCTGAGTGAGCATTTAGTGAAGCAGGGAATTTGAACTGGTCCATGGTTGCAGTATGAGACGGTTGAGGGCTGAACGCTATCTCGTCAATGGCTGTCGTGGGCAGGGAATATAGCGTAAGGGCTGGAGATGCAGCGTATAGGACAGTTCGAAAGCCTTCCGGCGAGGACACAACTGGCGCAACAGGAGAGCCAGAAGCACGTCTGTGATGGCCACCTTCAGCAGACGTGAAGGACGCGTTGGCAAGGCCGAGAGGCGACAGCTCTCTCCCCGCCAGAGACGTCTGCGGTGCATCGGCAGAAGGGATCAGTGTAGAGTAGGATGAAAGTGTTGAAATGGAAGCCGATCTGGCAGCGTGGCGGGCGCTGACGACGGTAATGCTCTCGGAATGCCGTCGAAAATTGATCGAGATATCCTGAGATGGACTGCCAGGGGTTCCGACAGCAAGATCTTCATGTCTGGGGTGTAGATGTGAGCAGGTATCCATAAAGATTTGACTGTGAAATGGAGGATGGCTCTGTTTGCTGCCTCTACTCTCTGTACGAGGAGTGTCCTTGTTGAAAGGAGTATTTTTTGCGCCTGCTAACTTTGAGACAGGTGTTGCTCGGAATGCTCCATTAAGAGCAGAAGGTTGCGAAGGCGACAAGATCTTGTGCGACAGGACGGGGGAGTGTGAAGATGAGGCTGCTGCTGGACCAGACACGGTTGTCTCGCTGATCGTTGCCAGGGCTTGAGAGGCAGTCTCCGATCGGAGGAAGCCTCGTTGTTGGAAGAGATGGATCTCGTCTGGCGACAGCCTTGCCCTTCCCTGGGCAGCAAGGGACTGGATCTGGCTTAGGCTGACGCGGAATTTTTTTGGCGGTGATTCCGCGGGCCCCGAGGGGGTTGAGGATATCGTGCTTGACGCTGCTGACATCACAACAGAAGATACTCTAAATTGGTGATGGACAGAAACAACAAAACAGGAGGGAGATTAGAAACAATTGACAGGGTCGCTTCAGGTGTTCTCTCCGCTCACAGGCCATCTTTCACGAATGATCCTTGAGCAGAGATAGATATGTTGCAATAACACCGACATGAAAAAAGATGGGCAGTGCCAAGTAGGAGACGAAATGGACTAAACACGCTGCAGCGAGCAACACACATTAAGCACATTCCCCTCTTGCCATCTGCTCTCCCCTGACATGTATGAGAAAAGAGATCGCCTTGGGACCACGAGATCAAAGAGTAGAATGCATCGATAGGCCGCTGTTGCGTACCTTGGGAAAGACGGTACTACTCCACGATGGTCGTTAATTCAATACTATTTGCCTGGAAGGAGAATAATCAAAGCGAACAAAATAGATGGGTGATCATAAGCAACGAGAGCATTGGGGAAAACAGTTCGATCATCACACAAATACACAATGCACTCACGCCCGTACAGACGCACACACGCCACACGCCACACGCCACACGCCACACACACAGCACTGGCAATTATACGCACACGAACGCACACACTACCCTGTCCCTCGCAGAAACGGATGATTGATGGAAAATGTGTGATAGTACGGAATTGTGAAACTTAATCGATGCGCATCCGAGCGAGAAAGCAAGGGAAGTCTGGCTGGTGGATCAAACACAACCGGAAGTGCGCGGATCTCAGGCACACGACAGACTTTATACATGGGAAGGGGAGAAAGGAAAAGATAGAAGGCGTCTCTCACCGCAGGAGGAAGAGTGCGCCGCAGGCCCTGTTTACTGTTACTACCACCACTACCCACAACTGTGCAAGTCCCAGTGGGACACTGTTCTGCCTTTCTGAGTCGAATTGCTAACGCTGCAATGAGTCTTTAGAAAACAATGGCGGGTTGCTGAATCGTTGTACTGGCTGACTCCCTATAGCTTACCGCACAATCAGCTTTCCAGAATCAGAAAAGTGAATGGGAACGAGCAATGGCGTGGGAGGGACAAAGTGGTTATATGTGTTATATGAAGAGGAGATATGTGTGCGAGCAATAGACAGTGGAGAGGGCTGTTGGAGGGAGGACAATTGCACAAGCGGGAGGGGAAGAGGATAAGGGGGTCGCACGAACAAAAGTGAAGGGGAAATGCAAATATGCCGAGGAAGAGTGAAAGCGAGGGAACACGAGAGGGAGTGTAGTGAGTGGAGGCGAGCGAGGAAGTGGATCGCAGAACAGGAAAAAATAACAATAAAGAGAGGGAATTGACGAGGGAAAAGAAGGTTGGGATCGATAAGTTTGGTGAAGGCGAGAGCGTGGAAGCACAAAAAGAAAAGAGTTGTGGTTTGGATTCGACGGACAGCAGCTTGCTCTGCCCTGCCTTGCCGCGCCTTGCAGTAGACCATGGACCTTGCCCGCCCTCGCCTGTTTTTTATTTTATTTATGCATACCACGGTCGGGTTACTCGGTTCATTGCAGTGGATAAGTGCTGCTGCGACCCTCTCCTTTCTTGATGTTTTGGATTTCCTACTAAGGATAAACACAATAGTCGGGGATCGATAGCATCGATGCCACTGAACAAACGCACCGCCGGGAGACTATGGAGCCATGCCAACAGAGCTGCGGACCGAAATGAAACAGGGCTGTCTGCTTTGTTATGCTGATGGTGCTGATCAGTTTGTGCTTTGCGCTTCTGGCAGATCAAACAGTCGAGAGACGACTTCTTGAGCATGTGTCTGTATGCATCGCTCTATCCTCTCCCCCTGAGAGGCAAAGGCATTGGGTTAATATGAAGCAAGAAGATGAGAAAACATCTGACTCCGCCCCCCACATGTTGGCATCCAGGGATCGGATTACCGAATAGACCAATAAGTACAGTCAGCCATCAATTAGCAATTATGATTGTTGATGTGAGAAGGAGACTGCCGCCACTGTCCGTCAGAACACCGCCAGCCTGCGAAGGAGGGAGTTTGCTCTCACAAACGGTTTTGAAAAACACACCAAAAAGAAATGAGGGCTCTCTTGATCAGCTCGCTCAATCCTCTTACTCTCTCTCTCTCTCTCTCTATTCTCCATGCTCCATGTCTCTCTGTTTGGGCGTACAAAGATTCTCTCTTATTCAGGAAAAATAAACGGACTACATACACGATGCCCAGGGGAGGAAGACATTGAGAGACAAACGACAACAAGGAAGAGAGAACAGAGACGCCATGTTGTACATGAGTTTGTTTATGGCGTTGTTTTTTTATTCATGCCGCCGTTTGGTTGACACTCCCACCGACTGCATCTCTCTCGCCTCGGCTTGGGATGCGGCAAGGACAACCTTGTTCGATCTGGGGCATCCTGTGCCGTTTCCCTGCAGCCAAGAGAAGAACAACAAGATCGACATGTAGATTATCGGTCCACAACGGTGTGTCCCGGCATTGATCGGAGGCGGAAGCTGCCGCGACATTGGGATATCCCTGACAAGGCCAGCATTTCGGGGCTGCCGATCAGTGTCCGGGTCCGCCTGACATGTGTGGAGAGAGTGCGCTTATAATCTCCACCTTCGATCTGAGCACCAGCCTTTGGCATGACTTCATTCCTTCGCCGCCCATATTTCATTTTCTGAGCATTCTGGTGTAGGCACTGACCCTCTTCCTCTCTTTCCCTTTTTCATGCTCATTCATGCGAAAAATAAAGAGTGTAGAATAAACACATGAAGTTCGTGCCTCATGATGTCCGATCTGATACAGACGCCAGTGAACTACCATTCACTCAATACGCACAGGGTCTTATTTCACTGCCACCCTCGAGCCTCGTGTGTATCGAAGTATAATTTTGCTTGCCACCACAAGACCAACTAATGAACGAGTAGCGTTTTATGTAATTTGCAATACAATCAATATAAAATAAATAGCGGATTATATACACTCCCGTCATTCGCAGCCTTAGCAAGAGACAATCTAGCTCACAGGGAAAGTGAAGTCGCACATCCCACAAAACAGAGGGTCATATCTCACTCTTTGGGTGAAATGAAGACAAGACGAGCGCAAGCTCAAGCTTTGTTCACGTTGCGTCGAATTTCGTTCCTCTTCCAAACGCCCTTTCGGAAGAGAGGAATGGGAGGTAGCATTTCCTCCTTTCCAGAACACCATTAGCACGATGCAGCAAAGTGGGAGGCTCTTTGTGCACGAGCATATCGCAATTGTGACTAGGAGACACAGACCCAAGGTGATAGGCCAAGCACGTCGCGTCGGGATCAAGTGGTGGCGATCTATTTTAAGAAAAATAACGCGTCCCGTCCTACGGGGATCATATTGGTGACGACCTGACCCGACATTGCGTTCTGACATTTGTGACATTATTGGACTGTGCTCCGCAGTCGGGATGGGCAACCAGAGCTCGCCAGTCACTGGGACACGATGAAATCTGCAATCGGCCTCTCTGTGTCTACAGATGCCCCTGTAGCGCAACGTGCTCTTCAAGAGCAACCAGGATGCTGTGCGTGCAAGTGGCTGCGGCAAGTATAACGGTTTCACATCCGCATTCCACAGGCGATCCAAATGAATTCAAGAGATACACAAAGAATAGCCGAGTGAGCAACCAATGCACAGCTAGAAAAGGGCAGCGAGAAGCAATCAATTCACCGTATTCCTCATCGCCCTGATAGTGTACATGAATGTACTGTACATGTCGAGCAGATAGCCGGAGACATCTACAATCACCGGCACTCATGTCGGCGATACATAACAGTCTTAAACGGAGATCAAGAAGCAATACATTCCTGTCGAATACACGGGCTATCGGAACACATGTGAGGACACCACATCCAGCACATAGACATGCAGCGCTTAAGATCGAATCAACATGATCTGCTGTATCCCATGTGGTGTGCTTTTGCGTATGCTAGCTCGAACGTGGTTTGGATCAGCAGAGATCGACTTCTGCTATGCTTTCAGACACACTTGCTCCACGTTTAGACAGAATTTAATACGGTTTTCCCAGAGGAATAGCATAAGCCATTGCCGATGGCAAGTTCGGGATGACGATAACGAGGGTATGGTGCGCCTGTGTGAAAAGAAAAGCCGAGTCTGAACAAAGGGCGTGTAGTTGGAATGTGGCTTAGAAGAAAGAGTACATTTTAACTCGGCGCCCTATATTTGCACTGCGACCTCGAAATTGTTTTGCTCCTCCTTTTTGCTGGCCTTTACATAATGAAGGTGCGCATCCATGCCGTTGGATCTGTGTGACCACACGCACAACCATCCATCCATCCCATTACAACATCCTGGAATCACACACCTGCCATCAATCCCATGTATCAGCATGTCAGGACATCGCCAGCACTCGGGAACCACACTCGGAAGCATCAAAATATAAGGCGGGACTATTGTCAAAAAAATTTGATGCACCCGAGACAGGATGCATTGCAAAATGGTTTCCAAGATGCAAGGAGCCGATCTTGTGCGGGAGTTTCAAATCGGACCCTGAGGGAAACCATTCTGCGAGGACTTAACTGGCGTTTTCACAAACGACACCGCTATGAGTGTTCAGCTCCCACTCGTTCATGAAACCACGCAGGTCGCCCTCTTTCGCACAAGTAGTTAACATCCAGCAACGATTCACTCTGGCAGCCCAGGTGTTCAGCGACTAGCCATCACATCCCATGCAACAGCTCGCACCAACCGCCACAACACCCTTGGCGTCATTTCTAACCAATCAGGCATCAAGCGTTTGAAGAGAATTCATAAACTGACGGATCTGCTCTCTCCCTTTTTGCTTTTCTCTGAACAGTTGAACATTGCCAACCCAGCCACTGGCTGCCAGAAGACCATCGATTTCGATGATGAGCGCAAGACGTAAGTGTGTCTGTCATCAGAGACATGAAACCTAGCCACCAACTGGATTACAGGAGCCATTACGACGAAAAGACAGCAACATCGGAGTGGGAGATTACGACTGATCAGTGTCTGGAATAGGGATCCTGGGATTGAAAGGAGCCCTCATGCACTTGTTAGGAGATATCAATCATGGACAGCATGGACGGAACAATACAGGAGCTAGCACCGCAGAGAGCTTGGAGACTTTGAAAAGTTTGTATGGCGACTAACATGGACCTACCTGCCCGCCGATCCCATTGTTTAGCCGCATCTTTTACGATAAGCGCATCTCTGCTGAGGTCGCCGTCGACACTCTCGGCGACGAGTTCAAGGGTTACGTCTTCCGCATCACCGGAGGTAACGACAAGCAGGGTTTCCCCATGAAGCAGGGTGTCCTCCTCCCCTCCCGTGTCCGCCTCTTGTTGGCCAAGGGTCACTCGTGCTACCGCCCCCGCCGCACCGGTGAGCGCAAGCGCAAGTCCGTCCGCGGATGCATTGTCGGCTCTGACATGTCTGTCCTCTCCGTCACCATTGTCAAGCAGGGTGAGCAGGACCTTCCCGGCCTTACCGACACCACCGTCCCCAAGCGTCTCGGACCCAAGCGTGCCAACAACATCCGCAAGTTCTTCGTACGTACAACAGATCCGATAATTGATATTTGCGTCTTTGGGAGAGTTACTGGATAAGCATCGGGAGCAGCGTCTGGACGTGAAATTGGGCAGAACGCAGACGACTATTGCCTGGGACTACATGTTTGCGGAGAATGCACCGCAGCCGTCTCAGATGTTGTCGTGCCAGCTACCCTGTCACACAGAGCTGAAGAGACATTAGTCTTCGGCAGATGTTAAGGACCACTCACACACCTTTACAATAATGTGCGCAAATACTGACTATCTCAGCCCCTGTCCCATTCTTGTATATAGAACTTGACCAAGGACGATGATGTCCGCAAGTTCGTCATCCGTCGCGAGGTTCAGCCCAAGAACGCCGAGAAGAAGCCTTACACCAAGGCCCCCAAGATCCAGCGCCTGGTCACCCCCGTTGTTCTCCAGCGCAAGCGCCACATCTTGGCCCTCAAGAAGCGCCGTTCCGAGAACGCCAAGGAGGCTGAGGCCGAGTACAAGGCCCTCATCGCCAAGCGTGTCAAGGAGGCTGCCGAGAAGCGCCAGGAGATCAAGAAGCGTCGCGCTTCCTCCCTCCACAAGGCTTAAGTTTATTGTTTTGTTCTCCTTCAAAAAATGTATAAACTTTTCCCCAATCAACTTACTAGCTTGAATGGCCCAAAATCGAAACAAACAAAGAAATGGTTGTTGTGCAATTGTCTATCCTTCAACTGCAAAAACGGTGTGTTTGTGTGTGGGGACCACAGGGAAATGGCGATGTAGCAGGTGCGATGTTTGAAGATCACATGACCTGGATGATTATTTGGATTATTTTTCAAAAGTTCCACTGCAACTTGCACTTCATTCCTCCTCCCTTCATCACCTCATTACCCTCTCTACTTTATCCTCCAATCCACCCCTTTCTCCCTTTGAATCTGCGTTCCTCCCAGCGCAGCACTTGTCCAGCCTCGCCACCTCCTTTCCATAAATCCGAAAACACTAAATGAGTTCTTCGACTGCGCGCACTGCCAACACGGCCCTGAAGAAGAAGTCTGCTGGCAGCTCACTGAGCAGCAGTGCTAAACGGTAGGTGGTTTAACCACCAATGCCAAAAACAAATGCGGGTTTCCAGGATATGTAGATAAGTTGAAGGAATCCGGTGGTGCTCCATTAAATATGAATATCGGTGGCATTGGTCTCGAATTTGCCGATTGTCAATCTACGGGGCTGAGCATAATGGAGCGAAGAAAAAAAAAGACTGCCGAGATACTGAACGTGGATAATGCCATGGGAATGCGCCTCGCATGACCAGATAATGGATAGCAGGAGTGTAGTGGAGTATCGAATTGACCTTTTCTGTTTGATCATTGTATGATTTCATGTAGCATCCAGAAGGAATTGGCCGAGATTAACTTGGACCCTCCATGCAACTGCAGGTAATGGAGCATTTTGACACCGAAAACAAAGGGTTGCAGCATGAATGCATACCATATCTTGTCTCGGCCGGGCAATGTGTAAAGTTGACTGGCTGACCAACGGAATGAATTGCGTTTTTTTCATTGATAGTGCGGGACCTAAGGGCGACAACTTGTACGAGTGGGTATCAACGATTATGGGTCCTAGTGGATCGCCATATGCTGCCGGTGTTTACTTCCTGGATATTCACTTTCCTCAGGACTACCCTTTCAAGCCCCCAAAGGTGAGATTTGTTTGCGCAGCTCTTTGGCGCGAGTTTAAGCTCAGTTGACGATGGATTATTTTTTTTTTTATTGTCGTCGTCGTTAAAACGTCGCGATTGACATTTGTTTGACCGTTTGTTCTTAGATCGTGTTCCGCACTCGTATCTACCACTGCAACATCAACAACCAGGGTCAGATCTGCCTGGATATCTTGAAGGATAACTGGTCGCCTGCCCTCACCATTTCCAAGGTCTTGCTGTCGATTTGCTCCCTCTTGACTGATGCCAATCCTCGTAAGTTTAATGGGATGTCAAGCTCGGAAATTTCAGTTTTCCGAACGAGCTGTCGCGTGAGGGAGACACTACTCTAAAATTTTATGTCTGCTGTGCGTGTGACAATAGATGATCCATTGGTTGCGAGCATCGCCCACCAGTACTTGAACGACAGAGAGGAACACGACCGAATTGCAAAGGACTGGGCCAAGAGGTAGGACTCACTTGAGATGTCTAGCAGCCCAGTAATTGGAGGTGATTCATGTTCCTTGCTGTAGTTTCTTATTCTTACTATTTCCATTTTCCCTTGTCAATAGATATGCCAGCTAGATATGACGCCGATGCTCGCTCGTCTCTAATTCCGTCGACCACCTTTCCAACCTCATTTTATATCTCTATCTCGTCGCTCCTTCTCTGCTTCTTTCTTTTTCCAAACGTTTTGTCATTTGTTTTATCCCTGTATTCTAATTGCATTCGTTCGTCTTTGCTCTGTCGAAAATAATAAAAAGGACGAAATTACCTTCCAACTGTGTGTCAGATTTTCAGGACCATCTGCCTTTTTTTTTTTTTTTTTTTTTTTCACGGCGATAATATCTGGCTGCTATTGTTTACTCGGGCTTCTTCTTTTGAGAGTAGATGCGTCTCATGTGAGGACCCTATAAACAAATGTGAATAGCGTTAACAAACATTGTCAAAACCTCTTACACAAGCAGAAAGATTGAAGGAACTGCTTCGTTTTTACCTCAAAGAACATGACCGAGACCCAGAAAATGATGTACATGTCCACGGCCAAGATGTAGCCGACGATGGACTGGTAGTAGACGGCGGTTCCAACAAGCGACAGGGTCGTGCCAACGTACTGGGGGTCGCTAAAGTACTTGTAAGGACCATCCATGACCTAAACGTAACGGTAGAGCAAAACATCAAATTGTCAATACGTAGAGCTGTTTTTGGAGAGTAAGAAAAAAAAACGAAACGTATTCTGTCGAGCAAAAGGCAGCTTTTGACTTACGGGGGCGTCGAACAAGAAACCAAAGCTGTCACCGTTATACATTCCCTTGATTCCGAGAGACTTGAAGACAGAGAAGACAATGAGAAGTTTAGTCGTGGGAGAGAGTTCCTTAATATTTCTACACCGATCTGTGGTTTTTTTTCTCTCTCTCTCTCTCTTTCTTCCTGTCATGGCTCTTACCTTCAAGGTCCAGAGGTTGAGGAGCGCGCCAAGGACGAAGCAGGAAGCTCCGATAATCGTTGCGGCTGCCGCAGGGAAGATGACAAACTAACAATAGAAAAAACGAAGGGTTGAGGTTTCATGGAGCGCGTGTATGCGGGTGGAGAATACAGATCATAATGCGTTCTCTGATTCAACAAAAAAAAAAAAAAAAAAAACCTACAGATCCGGCATCGGGACCGACAGCCAAGTGAATAAAATGATCACGAACCAGGGCGCTAAGGATCAAATAGACAGCGTAAACGTAGACCGCATTCTTTCCGATAGTCTTTTTTTGAAGATAAAGCAGAAACAGAAGATGTAAACAACAAGAGGGAGAAATCGTCAGCAATCCATTATCTTTTTTTTTTTTTTGTGGGGGAGGGAGAGGCGTAGAAAACAAAGCGAAAGGATGCAATCACGTGGAGATGATTCCCTTTCGTCTGATGCACGCTGTCGTGATCGATTTGATCATTATAAACCACTCCCTCTTTTACCTTGGTGAACTGGTGGGTATTATACTCGTAACGCGCCGTAAGGTTGTAGTTGGCGACGTGAAGCATCATGGCCCCTAGAAATGTTGTTGGTGTCGAGGAAGGTTTACGAATTTGATTAGCATTCCATTATCCTTTAAAAAAAGACCAGTTCCTCCCCATTATTTTCCCAGCGTCCATAATGAAGGCAACAGCGCCAGCAACCAGCCGATCGCTATCCTTCTTCCATTGACCACCATTGTCCCCTGAGCCGCGTCTTCCGCGATATCCTGGCCTGGTAGCTCTCAGAACCATGATCCATGAAGTACACGTTTAAAAAAAGATAAATAAGGTAACAAAAAGAGGCGGGGTTTCAGCATGGCTCTTACAGATGGCGACCTGGCAT
This sequence comes from Dissophora ornata, assembly GCA_025201705.1. Taxonomy (NCBI): domain Eukaryota; kingdom Fungi; phylum Mortierellomycota; class Mortierellomycetes; order Mortierellales; family Mortierellaceae; genus Dissophora; species Dissophora ornata. The sequence goes on along the minus strand of MU616904.1, from coordinate 18,749 downwards.
GTTGGCATGTTGATCTTGCTCCACAGAAACGCGATGAACTCGGGCGACTGCATGCTAGCCAAAGTGGGGTCGTATGAAGTAGGCACGTCCATGTTGAATCAGATGTCGATGAGAAAAAGGGTGTGGATCGGAAGGACAAAAAAAAAGGGTTGAGAGAGATATTCTACAAACGTTGGGGGAATGTGCATCAGAAAGCTGTGGGTGACTGCCACGACACGCGATCTGGTTGACATATGCAAGTCTTCACCACTCTTGAAATCGATTACAACCGTGGCGACTTGTGCGAAAACGAATGGGTATGGATGATGTTTATTTTAAGCCGCTTCTACCTCACTCTCGTTCTCGTTTTCCTCCTCATCCTCTTCACCACCCCCAAACGTGAACCCGAACGTGAACCCGGAGGAAGGTTCAGCCTCGATAGAGTTTTCTTCCCCCACAGCCTTGTGCATCGCACCAGTCCCCAGCTTAGCCTGTTCCCAGAACGACAGCTGCTCCGGTGCGCCCTCCGTCTGAACCTGATCGCCTTTACATCTCTTGACCGCCCTGGCCAACTTTTCGATTTCTTTCTCGTACTTGACCCACAGCTCCATCAAATGTCTCCGCTTTTGCATCTCCTCCTCACTCAACACTTCTTGTGTTTCCTCCTCCTCACTTGAATCTTCCTTGCCCTTCTTCTCAGCACACTCAACCTCAGGATTGTTGTCAAGAGTCCAGTTGCTGTTAAAGAACGCTTCACTGAACTCTTCATAAAGCCCTTCTCTCCGCTCATCCGCAACGCCCGAGACTTGATCCCGCTTTAGGTACAAGAACTGCATGGTCTCTTTCAGGTTCTGCGATCCAACATAATTTTGAGTGACGGCGATACAATCCTCCAGATTTACGACAGCGTGCCACCAGCCTCGGGGCACAAACATGATCTCGCCCTCACGACAGATACCCTCTAGAGGATGTTCAGAGGGATCATCCGGGAATTGGGTTGAGGCGTAAAAGTTACTGAACCATTCCATAAGTGATACGGGGGACGTTACTTCAGATTCATCTATTTGGGGCACGAAAAAGACAACAACATAAATATCTCCTTTCACTGCGCGCTGCTGCACAATGCGATATGAAATTCCCAAACAGAAATTTTACCTTCGTTGGTAAAGACTCCTGGAGGCAGAATGTGAGGTGGAAACATGATCCACTTTTTGGAGCCTGTAATGACAGCGTTCCATGCAGAGGTCGCATTCGGGTCCTGGTGAAAAGCGAGCAAGCAAGGTCGTTCAGTACATTGACGCTCCATACTCTTTTGAGCAGAATAAAAACGATTTAGGTGCAAGCAAGCACGTTGCACGCTTACCTTGTGAAAGGTCGATCCAGATCTAGCAGGACCAACAATGATCCATCGGTAATCCGGCCTTTTCTCCTTTCCCATCATCCCAAAAAAGTCCTCTCGAAAGTACTCGGGCACCTCCATCTCGTCCAGAATCCCGTCGCATCGCTCTCCAAATTTCTTATCGAACAGATACAATGGACTCTCATCCTTGGTACCTGCTGCATACTTGAAATAGTTCGTCATCGTCATATCCACTGACTCGGCTCTCATTACGGCCTCTGGCCACCTTTTCAAGAAATACTCTGTTGACCATTTCGTCCTTGCGGGCCAATGTTGTGCTCCATCCGTAATAATCACAGGTTTGCCCGGTTTTTCGTATTCATCAACAAATTGCTCCAATGTCAGCCCAGATCGTCGGTCAATGTTTTCGACGCTCGTATAAGGCTCCATACCAATGGCGGCACAATAAAACGGTTGAAAGAGTACATCCGAATAAAACGTCTTCAACTTTAACGGCTCCCGGTTCTCAAGGATCATGGACGTGTCGTAATTAGGGTCCGATCGCTTCAGGAATGTAGCTCTCCAGGTATCATCCTGCCACTCCCAGTCGCCCCTGAACCGTTCGATCGTTAGAGTCTTCCAAATATCGTCTAGGTGGGTCAGGCCGTACAGCACTCTGGACGCTGCTCCGAGCGTCAAGAGTTCCTGTGGTGATAAGAGGTAGAGGATTTCCATAATGATTTCGTCGGTGAGGCGGGAGAGTCGACCGAGGGAAGGACCACGACAGGATCCGGGGAAATCGGGACGAGTGGCGTCCATGTAGTAGTTGCCAAGGGGCTTGATACCGAGCGGGTGTTGAAGCGACATGATGTGCCTCGTGGTAATTTTCGGCTTCTCATGGCGGATAATGAAACGCTGCCTCTTGGCTGGCGGCTGTCTGGAGGTCGAAGGTGCTTCGTGAGTCGGCATTCCTGGTCGAAAAAGCGATTCGGTGGAGATGTGTGGAGTTCAACTGAGAAATAAACAAAAAAAAAATGTTTATATTGCGCTCAATGGTCGGGAGATACTAGCGGTCACGTTATTCGCCACCAATTTGTACCTGTGTGAGAACATTCAGCGTCGAGTGCTGTGCTGCGTATCTGATAGCAATTGCCATGCATGAACTAATAGCCATGCTATGAGTACCCACTAACGACCAGCTTGTTTCCAATTTATGGTTGATTTTATTGTAAAAGGCCGTAGCTCGACTACTGCAACCAACTTCTTTATACTTATGCTATTTACATGCTTAAGCAGAGACGGTAGCAGTGCACTCGATCTCGACAAGAACATCCAAGGGAAGACGGGCAACCTCGACGCATGCACGGGCAGGAAGAGCACCACCCATTTTCTAAAAAAAAACATTAAAAAAACAATTGGTATGAGCATCCCTTTTCCCCCTCGCTAAGAAGTTTGTGAACTTGTAGCTGGAAAATATACTATGGTTTGTTTTGGAATATTTACCGTGGCATAGATCTTGTTGACGGTAGCAAAGTCATTAAGATCCTTCAAGAACACGGTGGTCTTGACGACCTGTGCAAAGGAAGAGTTCGATGCCTGGAGGATAGCGCCAAGGTTGGCAAAGACTTGCTCCTGTGTTTATTGATATGTCAAGTAGTTGACATCCGTGTTAATAAAAGGAGTTTAAAAGAATCGTCAGCGATGACGGGTAATGGATTAATTATCACGTCCCGCGTCGAATAAAATGAGTCATTGATCTGCATTCATCTACACGTAAATCATAGCGGGCTCCTTTCTGATCTCTACAACTTACGGTCTGAGCCTCAACGCCCGCAGAGACGAGGCCGGTCTTGGGGTTAACGCCAACTGATCCCGAGCAGAAGACAAAGCCGTTGGCAACAACGGCCTGGGCTGTAGTCATGGGAGAAATCGTCAAGTTGGTGAGCGTGGGAACCAACGGCGAACAGGTCACTTCAAGGTTTGCATTGCCTGCATTCTCCTACAACGAGATGCGTAGCTGCTTACAGTAAGGGCCAAGGGCAGCGGGTGCATTCTCGGTATGGACGATTTTGTGAACGGTGGCCATGATTGCTGATGAGGAATGAGTGGAGTTGAGTAAAGATTAAAAAGGTAAAACGTCGTGGGCAATTTGATTGAAGCCATTTATCGCGCCATTTCACGCGTCACAACCGCATGGACGCGCAAGTCACCATTTATTCGAAACGCAAGCATGCAAACAATACATCATCGACTCATTTCGCCCGCCCACAGCGCTCACTCTCCCCTCCAGCCAGCTTCCACGCTGGTCCAAACAAAAATGTCTCCTCTAATCGATCCAGCGTCTTGTCCACCTGAATAAGTTCCTTCAACATGTGCGCTTTTTTGTTGTTGATGTTGTCGTTGCTATCATCATCGCCATTTTCCTGTGCGGAGGCGGCAATTGATTCAGGGGCAGAATTAGCACTGTGTGCCTTTCCGCATGCCATTACTGCGCTGTCAAAGGACGGACCAATGCTCAGTCTTCTCAACTGCGGGTTAGGGAATGTATCATCCCGACCTCCAAGCGATGTATATCCGAGGTCATATAGCCCACAGTATGGAACATTGACCGATCTCAGGAACGTCCAGATATCGTGGTATGTCCAATCCAAGATTGGATGGATTCGCATGAATGGAGGCCATGAGGGATCTGTTGGCGTGAATGGCTTCAAGGGACCTAAAGTAAGAGCAGATCAAGAATTTGAAGTCAGTTGACTATCCGATGCATTGGGTGGGGGTGATGTCTCTGCTGCCGTGATGCTTGCGTTCCATACCTCCATGAGGATCATCGCGCCGTGTTCCAACCATGATAGCCACGATATCACTCTTCAACTCATGATACTCCCCGAGGGCCTTTTTCATAGGCCCAGGTATCCTGAGCAGGTCCAAGTTGTACCGCTCAATTTCGTCGTCCACAAATCGCTCTACTTGACCAAACGGGTTCTTGTGTGTGACATAGATCGAATGGACGGGATAGTGTTGCCGATGGCTTGTAGAATGTTGTTGGTGAGGGGTATCGGTTGAAGTTGTCGAGTTAGGAAGCCTATCTAGCTCTGATCCGAGTATCTTGTAGAGCACAGCAACATAGAGGTGTAAAATGACAGTGCAGTCCTTGCCTCCATTAAATGAGAGTGCGATGCCTTGAGGTCTGAAGGATAAAAGCAATGTAGGGAAAGATAGCTGTCAGCCAGATGCAACTCGTCAGGGCTGTACACGAGACAAGCCATTGTCTTTGCGCAATCATGAGCAAGGGGGGGCTGTGTATATACGCACCCATAGCGCTGTAAGGCTTCTTCGATGACCTGAACAGCATGGCGGACGCTCTTCCAGCACTGTTGGTCTCTCTCGCGAATTAATTTCGAGTCCGCAGTCAACGGCATCGAAGTGGCGGTTGCAATTGCGCTCAATTGGTCCTTGTTGCCAGAATTATTCAAACTATGATCGTATTCATCGGCAAGGGCCACAAGGCGGTACACATCTCGCATCACCTGGAAGCCATCGATCGGCGAGACGAACGAAGGCCGGCTCATGTAGAGCGCATCCAGAACAGCCGAGATCAAGTTGCTGCTGTGCTCGCTCGAATTCTCTATCGCCGTGGTGTCCGATCGGGTATAATGATCGAGCGTAGTTTGCTCGATCAACGTATGGACATTATGAACCGAGATCACGGGCTGGAGCAGCGACTTTCCAGGGACCTGGATGTAATGTGTCTCCCCTTTGCAGGGCGTGCGTCCAGAATAGAGCTGCTTCTCTTTTGATGGAGCACTATTGAATGCATCGGAAGTATCGTGGGAAACATGGTCTCCGTTCGCGTCCAACGGTTGGTGCGATCGATCGGCAGAGGGGCAGTGCACTCTGTTGCTTTGGCTAGCAGTCCACAGATCCTGACCGAATGCATCTGCAATCGCTCCGAGGACTGACTCTTGTTGTGTAATGGAGCATTGTTGGCCAGCTGCATCGCCGAGCAAGATGACAAAGACGAGGGAAAAGTCGCGAGAGAACTCGGCTGTTGCACGGGTTATGTCGAATTCGGAGGAGACGAGTGTGGAGCGAGCAATGGCGAAGCGTGTGGGCTGAGCAGGGGTGAGGGCGATGTCCTTGAAGGCCGCGGCTGTGGAGACATCTACAAAGGGAAAGCGAGTGCTTGTTAGTCGCGAGGCGGCGTGGGCGTCAATTGTCGGAGAGGTTGAGGCAAGGCCAGGCAAGGCTCTTCCTTACAGATGAGTCCAACGGTCTCTTGCTCTTCGGTGTGCCTCTGGACAAAAGGCGCAGGGTCGTGTGCTGACATGGCCCTTGTCATCGGTGAGGTGAGTATGGGGTGGTTGTTAGCGGGGTAGAGTGGCGAGGAGTGGGCTGGAATGGAAGGAGCAAACGACGGTGTCCTTTTGCTTCTTTCGGCTCTTGTGTTCTTGGGAACTTGGGAAGGACAACAAGCGCCCAGTGCAGCAGTGTCCGCTGTCAACTCATAAACACACATGAAAACAGGCGAACAGCAAATAGGCGAATTGAGACGGACCGCTCTGTCTTCCTAGCACGTGATATCGACCGTGGCGTCACATCGCAATCGTGGCATGCTGCGAGCGCATCATCCGTTTCGCCCACTCCTCCTCTTCCTCTCCCTCTCCCTCATCCTTGTCTCCATCAAACGACCCATCAACCCTACCATTCCACCGTCTTACGCACACGGAAAAGAGCCGGCAAGGATTCTCTAGACACGACCCACGCAATCAATCAGCTCCGCCCATTAACGCGCCCGCATCGTCTTGGCAACGACTCAGGAACAACGAACCTACTCTCGACGCAAATAGCAGAAGCATAAGGAAGAAGAAAGACACAGCATGTCGGTTCTCTTCGATAACAACAACAATGGATACTACGACCAGCAGCAGAACCAAAACTCGGACAACCTGCAGTTCTATCAGAGTCAGTACCCAGACCCTTCCAGCGGCGTCTATGGCGGATCGCAGCACACACAACAGCGATCCACATCCTTTCCTAGCAACACCATGTCCCCAGCACCAGAAATTGGCTATGGTGGATACAATTCGGCCGTTCCTGGCACCCAAATGAACCCACAACAGATAAGCTGGCTGGCAGCGTTTGGCGCAGGTGGACTGGAGGGTGAACCGCCATTGTTGGAAGGTGAGCACTGTCCCTGTTAGCCGTTCTGGAGTTGCGGAGGATCATTATGCATCACACCTACTCAGGACAACCTTCGTATCCAGGACCAACAACTAACGTTTGCGCTGCTCAAATCGTTTAGAGCTCGGCATCAACTTTAACCATATCAAGACGAAATCCTTCACGGTCCTGAATCCTCTTCGGCCTGTTGACCGCAACATCATGGACGATACAGACCTGGCAGGACCATTACTGTTCTGTCTGGCATTTGGAACATTTTTGCTGTTGGTAAGATTCAGGACAATTCGGACATGGCAGGCGACATTCAATGGTCCTGAATCTCTCGATGCTATTGCTGACATTTTTGCCATTGTCCCTGTGTTTGATTTGGTGAAACCTTTTAGTCTGGAAAGCAACACTTTGGCTACGTCTATGGCGTTGCTGTGGTGGGCTGCTCGGCTTTGTTTATCATCCTGAATCTGATGTCGCCACAAGGTGTTGATATCCCAAAGACGGCCAGTGTTCTCGGATACTGCATGTTGCCGCTGGTCATGTTGAGCAGTTTGAGTACTCTCTTTGTCCTCAAGTAAGCAATACGGAATCAGGGCCTTTTTGATACTTGATGCCCAGCAACTATTTTTGAAACTACCGACTTAATACGCATTTTGTTTTGCCTGTATTCAACTAGTGGTGGATTGGGATATCTCTTGTCGGTACTAGCAATTGTGTGGTGCACGTACTCGTCCTCTGGATTTTTCACTGCTGTACTGGGCATGAACGATCAGCGCTTCCTGGTCGCATATCCTGTCGGACTCTTTTATGGCTGTTTTGCCCTGATGACAGTTTTTTAAACAAAACATGATTCCGATGATCTCGTTTGAGGCGTGCAACAATAAAATATCCAGTAGTACTCATAGCATATCCTTGTAGACATTTCTTGCACTATTGTAGCCTGATTCAAGCAGCCTTTGTTTTACATCTACGACGCGCCCTTTCTGTGCCTAGTTTTCCTTCAGGCACAAGCTACGTTTGCATTGCTTTGGTAGGTAGTTGTATATCGTGCACGCCAGGAAGTCGTTGAGATCGTTGAAGGAGAGAGGGGGCTGTTCAACGCAAAAGACACTAAAATGGTAAAAGTCGACGATGACTCAACACTGCCGGCTCGTGAGTGTCATAAACAAATACCTGTGTCCCTTGTTGCTGTTAAATAAACCTCCATCTCAAAAACTCCACAGCTCCCTCATTATTTAACACGATACCTGTAAGCCCTTTGGACATGTAACTCGCAAATTCCATACATACAAAGATAAGCTGAAGTGCTATTGAAGGGTCCATGAGCAGCAAGTTGAAGTCGCCCTAGAATAAGCGCCAAAACTCTCTCCCTCTCCTCCCCTAGGCTTTGTCCATAGCGCACCCTTATTTCCGGCAATGCGAGAAGTGATAGCATGCCACACACTCTATCGAGCTATGTATTCCTGCCTGCTTTAACTTTGTCCATCCCTTGAACTTTTCCATTTGCCACTCCCCTCTGCACTGCCTGTTTGTTCGTTTTCTCAGGGTCGACCCCCTTCAAGTCTGTCTCCTCCCCCGGTATTCCTCTCTTGCTCTCTCCCGAACCATCTCTTTCTGCTTCATCTCTCCTTCGCGTCCTCTCTGCTCAAAATGGAAATCAAAGGAGAAATTGTTCTCCTTCCCAGGCCCTCCTTAATCAGAGGACCTTTGATGCCTCACTCAAAGAGAACACATTACAGTGGGTTCTACCATACTATGTATGTGTAGGTTAGCTGCGGTACTTTCCGATTTGGATCTCGATTTTGCGCTTGGGCGGTGTCTTTTGGGGCCATAGCAGCAACGCATGATTAACTGAATGTGTGCTGCACATCCCCCTTCTAGCCCTCCTGCCTTCCAAAGGCTGCTCGTGCACAGTGCCAACCAGGATGGCACGCAAGCTCCCCTTGGACTCGTGTTCTCCTTTGGTTTACATGTTTGTACTTCGGCACACTTTGTAGCTCTATTCGAACATTCGTCGCCCCCGTGTAAAAGAGTACATAAGGACGCCTCGGCGTCAGATTGTCAGTGGTATTTCTTTCTTATTCCCTCTTCTCTTTTCTTCTTCATCAGGCTCCATTGTCACTGTTCCACCTCACAACAGTATCGCCTTACCTGACCTCTAATTCCCTGTTGATCCGTCACCATCCTAACCCGCACTCGATCCGAACTGCTACAAAAAAAAATGCGCCACTCTGGATATTCGCTGGCTGTGATTGCAGTCTCAGCTCTTCTCTTTATCGGTCTCTCTACGACAGTTGAAGCTGTTGCTTCGTGCGACACTACAACATGTGTCCATCCCACCTGTATATGCCCCTCTTTGAAGCCACCCAAAGGCATGGACCCCAAGACAGTCCCTCAGTTTTTTACACTTACATTCGATGATGCAGTTCAGGCACCAACAGTGCCAGTGGCACATGCGCTGATGACACCCCATGTAAACCCAAACGGATGTCCGATCAAAGCGACTTGGTTTGCACAGACGCTCTATTCGGACTTTTCGCTTATCCAGCAATGGTACGCTAGCGGCAACGAGGTTGCTGACCACACAATGAACCACTTAGGAACCCCACCAGCAGGTAAGCTAAAACGCCGTGGCAGTCAGATTTTTTTTTTGGCTTACAAAACATCAAGAACTAAACCATCGTTCGCCTTTTTTGCCTGTCCTCTCCTTTTCGGATCAAACCAGACGAGATCATTGGTAGCCGCAAGGCTATCAATGCCTTCTCAGGAATCCCATTTGCAAAGCTGAACGGATTCCGTGCCCCTTTCCTCAACTACTCCGATGGCACGTTCGCGATCTTGGGTCAAGAAAAGTTCCTCTACGACTCTTCTACAAATGCTGTTCCTTCAGATGCCTTCTGGCCCTACACTCTCGACCACGGCCTGGCCAACGACTGCTGGAACGGTATCTGCGACAAGCCCATTACGATCCCCGGCATGTGGGAGATTCCCATGCACGCCATCATGGACAGTGATCTGCCCACCGCTATCCCTCACGCCATGGATGCTCAATTGGATGCTTCGGCCGAAACTGTCGCTGGTTGGTTAAGAAAGAACTTTGATCGCCATTACCAGGGAGATCGTGCACCTTTCGGTATTTACCTGCACCCAGTTCATGTCGGCAATGCGACTCAGCTGTACAACGACTTCTTTTCATATGCGAAATCGTTCCCAGACGTGTGGTTTGTTACCAACCAGCAGTTGTTGCAATGGATGCAGAACCCAGTCCCGGCTTCACAAATGGCAGACCAACCTTACATGAAGTGCACTCTCCCAGCCGTGGGTAAAGAGATTTGTAATGGATTGGATGATACACATACTGGGTCGATCGATCAGGGTGTGTTGGGGACCTGCAACTTTGTGGCCGGCCCTTGGTCGACTTGTTATGGATGTCCCAAGACTGCACCCACACCTGCAGACCCTGTCCCGGAGCGTGTGGTGAGCGTAGGTCAGCTCGGCTACCGTACTCCTGTGCCTGCGACATGCGCAATGGAATGGTGGGACCCTATCGCGGCGCAGTGCTTGTGCCAGAGCTCTAACTGTACTTTCACAGACACGGCTGTCCCAGTGACCAAGACGGGCTCGTCGGGTTCTTCGGGAAGCAGTACGGCAGCGCATAATGCTGCTGTTGCTGCGATGTCGCCTCAGATGTCGGCCATGAAGACTATGGGAGCTGGAGTTATCATTGCTATTGCGGCTGGTCTTGGTCAACTGCTCTAAAAAACAAGCGCGTCGCGTTTGTGTTTGTTTTGAGCCTTTATTTTTTTTGCCCCCGTGTGTGCGTGTGTGTTGTTGTTTTTTGCGTGTCCTGTAACATTCCTTTCATATCCATTTTCTTGCATTTCAAAGTAACTCCCTTCTCCTCCACTTCGCGACATATACCGACCCGTACATGTATGTTTACATCGTCATCAACAAGTCTATACCCTCCACTCACAATAAATCGTTTTTTTTCGTAGTTTACGCGCTTTGGTCTACGCGATCAATCACGTGTGGTATATATAAAAGCCACACGACCACTGTGCCCGACGTTGTACTTCTCCCGTTGTTCGCGCTCTGTTTGGCGAGAGATTCATTCATCCCGTTACACATCTCCTTCGTGTCATCTGATCGAGCCGAATCCCCAAAAGGAAACCTATCTTGATGTCGAATCTGCCGCGACTCTCGGCAAGGCTGGTCCATGCCAGTGCAAGACGCGATCTTCCTGAACTCGCTACCACCAAAACCGCTACAGCTACGCAGCGTAGTGCAAAGTACTACTATTCCTCCAGGGAGTTTCACCACGCCAAAAATCCGGCAGCAGCAGGAGCAACGACATCTGGGCTCCGAATCCAACATCGTACTACGGTTGCCACTACAGCGACAACAGCAAAGGCCAATAACAATGGCTCATCCAAGTTTCACACCTCGGCTGCCCTGCGCCAGAGTCTGATCGAGGATCCCCGTTACAGTCCTGAGAAAGTAGCAGCGCGTGCGAAATACCCGATCATCACCGCCAAGGATGCAGCTCAAAAGAAAACCATTCCCTTGGAAAGCAAGATGTTGGTCCGGGACTTTATTGACGATTCGTTATATAACCCCCACTATGGATATTTTTCCAAACAGGCAGTGATTTTCTCACCAGAGACAGATTTCGAGTTTGAGAAGATTAAAGACAACATGGAGTTCTTGGATATTATTGCAGAGAAGTATAAAGAAATCGAGGACGATATGGATGTCAGGGATGAGGTCGCGCGGCAGGTCTGGCACACGCCTACAGAGTTGTTCAAAGTAAGAAAATTCTCGTCTGAATCAAATATATTTCTGACCCCCCCATGGTGAACAAAGATTTCTAAAGCATGTCGTCCATTTTTTTATTTATTTTTTTCGCATATAGCCCTGGTACGGGTACGCGATTGCAAAGTACATTGTGACGGAATACAAGCTCAACAACTACCCGGATAAGGACCTAATTATCTATGAGATGGGCGCTGGTAATGGAACGCTGATGCTCAACATCCTCGACTACATTCAACAATTCGAGCCCTCTGTCTACGAACGCACCCGATACCGGATCATCGAGATCTCCAAGAAGCTGGCGCAGCGTCAGGGTGAACGACAGGAAGTCCGGGACGTGACCAAGCGACATAGCTGTGTTGAGGTCATTAACAAGAGTATCTTTGAATGGGACACGGTCGTCCCGGACAACTGCTTCTTTGTCGGAATGGAGGTACTGGATAATTTCTCACATGACCTGATCAGGTACGATTCCGTCACGGAGGAACCGCTGCAAGGAATGGTGGCGATCGATGAGGAAGGCGATTACACCGAGATCTACACTCCAGTCTCGGACCCCTTGATCCAAAAGTATTTATCCATCCGGAAACAGACCGGCTACAGACCACCGGTCTTGGGAAGACGGTTCTTGAGACGCATTCGGAACAGGTTACCGTTCGCACCTAACATGACAGGACCAGAGTATATCCCGACAAAGTTGTTGCTGCTGCTGGAGACCCTAAAGACCCATTTCCCGAACCATCGCGTGGTGTTGAGTGATTTCTATACATTACCAGAGGCGATCCCCGGGACGGATGCACCGGTAGTTCAGACGCGGTATGCAGGCACCATGGTACCATGCTCAACCTATATGGTCATGCCGGGAATGTTCGATATCTTTTTCCCGACAAACTTTGAACTACTGAAGGATATGTATCAACAGGTCTGTCGACCGGCGCTGGGCATGGAGAAGTCGGTCAAGGTGCAGACGCAAAGGGAGTTCCTGGAGCGGTATGGTGATCTGGAAAGGACGCGGACCTACAGTGGCGAGAATCCGATGCTGATGTACTATGAGAACAACAAGATGTTCATGAGCTAGATTGCTGGGGAGGGGGAAGGACGCCAGAAACACAGATAACAAGGAGTATTGGTTCGATGAGGAGAACCACGCCTCCCTTTTTTTTCTTTTTTCTTTCCTGCATCAACTTTTTACAAATAGAATAAATCGCTGTTCACATGCTCATGTACTTTCGATGCTTTGCTTAATCTCTATGTTGTGTTTCTACCAGCCTAATTTACTACTTGCTTTCCTTTGAGGGCGTCGATGGGTATCAAACGAATCTGCACCATTATCGCGCTGATCACTGTCTTTTCCTTTATCAACAGCATCTCTCGCATCGTCCCTCCTATCTCTCGTGTCCTTCCAATCTCTCGTGTCCTTCCGATCTCTTGTGTCCTCCCTATCTCTAATGTCCTTCCAACTTCTCGTGCCCATCCTATCCCCTGTGCCCCTCATATCCCTCGTGTCCTTCCTATCCCTCTCGTCTCTCTGTACAGGTTTCCCCTCTGCTCGTCGTCTCGTCTCTCCTTCTTCCTCATCATCCTTTCCTTCCCCAATCATCCCACGCCTCCTCGCTTGTTCTTCTGTCATAAGTTTAAGATGCTCTGCGTTCGCTGGGTCCTCCTCAAAGCGCTTCATCCTTCCTGCCATCAATGTCGCCATGAACACGCCTGCATTGACATTCCCAGCCAGAGAGTCGACACGCGACTGGATGCGACTAAGAGTGGGGATCTGAATATAGCTATCGCACTTTCCAGTGATCTGCCTGCTGAGTCCTTGACCATTGTTTCCAATGACTAGAAGTGTTGGCTTTTCGACTCCCTCGGCAGACCACTTGTAAATGGGTCGATTGCGCGGCGAGCCGTACGTGACATGGGCTCCGACAATGTGCCAGCCGTTTTCCTTCGAGGACTGCAGTAGAAGACGAAGAAGACGAAGAAGAAAACAGTGAGGAGAGCAGCGCGGATTAGATTCAGGGGATCAAGAAAGAAGAAAATTTTAGCCCGCAAAAAAAACACGCCTGGCTCCGGACATGTTACCTGAATAAACTTGACCAGACTCTGGACCGGATAAAGAGGTCTCGTCTCCAGGGCTCCTCCACTTGCTTCAGAAACTACTCCGTCAGTAGCAGAGCAAGCACCTCTCTTGTACAGAACGCCGTCGATACCTAGGTACATAGCGGTCTTCACCACATCGCCCATTGTCCTGGAATCTGTCACGTCTTCCATCACGACCCAGACTGGTGGTCCCGGCTTTTGTGATAATATTACTGGTGATGTTGGTGTTGGTGCTTGTGTCTGTAATACAATTGTTGTTGCCTCCTTGGATACTACCGTTGCCTCTGATGACGATGGCGACTCTTCTTGTGGATAAGACGAAGAGGAAGAGGGACTTTTGTTGAATTCGACGTTTGGTCTGTCGCCTTTAACCTGCAGCTCATACTCGTTGTTCTCAGACACTGGGCCAAGCGCTGCAGACACCGGCAGTGTGAGATACGATGCCTCTAATACCACACCCTGTGTGGATTAAAAAAAATGTATAATTTTTTTCAGTCATGTACTTTCAAATCGACTTCATTCTGGATGGCTAGAGTTGAATAAAGCCCTTACCCCATGTGCCTTAGTTCCAGCCAAGTTATCCAACTCTTTACGAGTGGTCCTGACGACTTCCACTTCAGAATCTCTGGCCGCCGCAATGCAATTCCGGGCATGATTGCGGTTGAATCTTTTCAAACACAACAAAAAAACACAAAAGACAGACATATATCAAGACCTTTGTTAAAAACGCCATACGAGTTGGAAACATAAGAGGTAGGGTAGGAGTGTGAGCCGCATCACTTACAAGTTCAATGCAGCGTTGTTCGTTGAAGATGCCAAGGGTTCGCTGTCATAGTACAGTGTATGGACTTTCCGGAATTTCATCTTGAGCGCTGGAAGGATGGCCTTTGGTGAATACAAGTAGTCGATCCCATGTTCCTTCTTGGCTATGGCCATCCGCAAGGGGTCTGATTTACTGCCGATATCGCTGTCGCTGTTGGTGCTGCTAATATTACTGACACTTTTGGCACTGCTGGCGCCGCTTCCATTGTAGGTGTCGCCTGAGTTGACTGTGCTGCTTCGATTACTGACACTGCTTCGAAAGCTGCTGACTGCGCGATCATCCCAAGACTCCATCCGCCTGACTGGTTGCGAAGCTGTCTTCTTATTTGACAGCTCTGCGTCAAGACTGCCAAATCCAATCTTTCTTCTAGAGCTCTTCCACTGGGGTGTCGGTGCTGTAGCAGGTGTAGCAGGCTCAGTAGGCTTGGAAAACCCTGGAAGTGCAACAGGCGCAGCGAGAGTAACATTGCTGGCAGCTTTGGCAGCATAAGCAGCAGAAGCCCTGCTAGCGCGTTTCCAGTCCTGCTCCAAGCTATCAAACATGATTTTTCTGGCCGAGTCGGTGCTCTTGCTCGCAGTTTTGTTCGAACCCCGCTGCTCGAGGCTATCCATTCCAACTTCATGCTTCGAGTTCTTCCATGGGTTGAAAGGAACTGAGCCACCCTCGCGCCCGGCCGTCTCCACGGGCTGTCGATCCAGGCTGTCGAGTCCGGAACGTTCCCGTTTCCGCAGTGGTCGCTCCTGCCCTGTGGATTCTCTCTCTGATGGACGGTCACCACTGCTGTTGTTCTTGGAACTAAAGGCCCTTGCGTAGGACGCGTCCGAATACGACGACGTCGTTGGTGTCAAATTATTCGACCCTGCTGTCGTAGGAGATGGTGAAGATGAAGAAGAGAATGCAGCATATCGCGGTGAGGATTGCGAAAAGGACGGCACAGACGTAGACTGGTGTTCTGAAGTGATGTTAAAGTCATCTGGCTGTACGGTCGGATGAACGCTCCAGTCCAGAATAGTCCTAGTGACAGTACGGCTGATCTTTGGTAGGATCTGGGATGGTCTTCGTTGTATCGTAGTTGGTGGGGAGAATGGGGATGGATATGATGACGAAGATTCTGAGGAAGATGCGATCAGTTGCCGCGTGGAATCGAACGTAGAGTGTGAGCTGTGTTCCGCGTGGATCTCGGGCCTCGATTCTAGGAAATCAGTGATTGAGATCCCCGAGGCCGAGGGCGACACAATGGACCGCCTCGAAAGCCATGGTCTACCGATTGACGGTGACGCAGTGGACGATGTTGTAATCGGCTGCGCCCCTGAAACTCCCTTCGATGTGGCAAAAGCTTGCATTCCAGAAGCCCCCTCCGATGCTGTAGTGCCATATCCAACAATCGCCTCCAGTGCTGCCGGTGTTTGTTTGTTCACTCCTAGCGCCTTAAATTCCGATCCAGAACTATCGCCTTCACGCTCCATCACAAACGCTTCTCTCTTGCTGATATCCGCCTTGTCCGTCTCTTGCTCTTTTTTCTTCGTCACCTTTAGTTGTGGATCAGAATCGGCGTTGTCTTTCTCTGCCTTTCCCGCCTTTCGCGCCGATCCGCTCCTGACTTTCTCAGGCGTGGATCGATCCTTCTCCAGCGGATCTGTCCCCCGTACTTTCTCCTTAGCAAGCTCCTTTGACTTCCTGAGTGCCTTCTTCTGTGCTTTTGCTTCTGCTTTCATGGCCTTTGCCTCTTCTCTCTTGGCCTTTGCCTCTTGTCTCTTGGCCTTTAACTCTGCTTTTTTGGCCCTTAACTCCTCCCTACCTTCCGCTGTCTCTAATTTTTGGAGCTTTGTCTCCGTTTTTTTGGCTTCAGCTGCTCTTTTAGCAATTGCGACCTCTTCAGGTGTAGGACCTTTTTCTCTGACAGGCTTTGTTTTCGAGCGCTTGATGACCTTGGGGGAATTCCCGTCGACTCTGTACTTTGAGATCTTTGGAACCACCACGACTGCATTGGTCGAGCTATCGAGCTTCGGCTTGACTGGTTTCCTGACCCGTGCCGTCGTGGTAGGTATGTATGGCCGACTGAGACTTTCAGCAGTGCTCCCACCGCTTGCGCCACTACCAGCTCCATTACTACTACCACTACCGCTGCTCCCGGGAAGGTCATTAAAGACCGTCCTTGAAGTAGAAATTGGCCGGCGGTGGAACAGTGCCTGCGCGTGTTGCAGACATCCAGGCGAATGACGCGATTGCGAGCGTGAGGAGTAAGGAGGCAGTAATGTGGTTGGCGATGAGTGTGTGCGGAAGAGGAGCCGCGCCCTGAGAACCCTGATGTGCGCTAGGGAGAGTGTTGCCATGGTTTGGTGTCGAATGCTCGATCGATCGACCGCTTTTGCATAAGCTGAAACTGAATCCTCTCTGCCCGACCCAAAAGGCAAAAATGTCAACAAGGATGATTCGTATCCGTGACGGCGATTCTACTACACGAAGAATACACACGGTTGAAATCCAGATATCCTGAAGGAGGGTTGGATCCTGCCAATCCGAAGCACGGGAGCAATATGCTGTACACGAGATGCATTTACGCGTCTAGATCTCCACAACAACGTTTCCTCTGCGTACTTAAATTTTATGTCTGATCTCCCACAAAATCAACTGGCTCCAAGCAAAGACTTGCTGCACGGGGCACAAAACCAACCAGGAGAACACTAATGTGAAGTGGGAGGGAGGGCGTCAAAGGGGGAGTGCATTAACGAAAGGAGACCAGAAAGGGGCACAGTCCTTTAGAACACGTCTGATCTAGGGAACACTGGTGTTCATTGTTCGACTATGCCTCGCCGAGAGCAGAGTTTCATGTCTTCTAAATGAGGGATGAGAAGAATAAGGAGGAAGGAGGAAGGAGTGTGTGGAGCAGGGACCAAGCTTCGCCCGAGATCTCTTTCCTCTCTCTCGTTCTCTCTCATGCGACACTCTTTTGAATGCGGATGACATTCAATCGTGTGGTTCTTTTAGCCAAACTCGGGGAAAGGAGGGGAACAACTAGTCTAGCTCTGCAAGGACCTAACGGTAGGATATGATCAAGGCGAGATAGGGGCAAGGAGCAAGGACAATGGAGGATTTTTTCCTAGAAAGCTGTGACATGCGACTTTCCCATCTCCGCCCTACACCCAGGCAGACAAGTCGGGACGCTTTTACAACCCAAAAAGGGAGGGGCCGCATTGGCCCTTTTCTCTCTCTCTGTGTAGATGTATAATTGGTGTGTGTGTGTGTGCTTTACACGTGCGATTTGTGAAGACACGGATTATGTTTACAGCATGCAGGCATGGTCAACGGTAAAAAAAAAAGGGGAGATTGTAACTTTCTGGCCCATATGCCTGCGGTAGATATGAGATGGTGCATGGACTGGCTGCGATACATGCATATACATGTGTACAGCTTACGCACAGTGGGTGGCAACGTAAAAGCTGCTGCAGCGCGGAAGAAAAATGGGCGATACGGGAGGCAGTACGATAGTGGATGGGCGATGCATGAGGGAGGGAGGGAGGGAAGGAGCGAGGGAGGGAAGGAGGCAAGGATGATTGGAGGGTGGTTTGATGCTGTTTGCCATTGCGATTGAAAGAGACAAAATAAAGTACAGCGCTGAAAGACAAAAAAAGGCGCTCGACGAGATATAAATACCATCCGTCCCTCCCCATTGCTACTTATTTCCTTATTTTCATTCGCAATCCGCTTCTCTCTCTTCTGTCTACTCAAGCATCCCCACCTTTTTTTCCTTCCACCCCCGCACCCTCAACCGCTGTTTGCTTGACTCCATCGATCTCACTCAACCCTTCCTCTCCATCACATATACAACCATGTCTCTCAGCATCTCTCCCTCCGTAGAATCTCTCTCCACTGCCAACGTTTTCCCGACCAAGATAGCGTTCAATCACCATGACGACCAAGTGAACAGCGAAAACCCCGCCGATATCGAGCCCCTGGGCACGACCGCCAGCGTACCCTCATCTGACGATGGCCACGATGACGATGATGAGGACGTACAGAGCACAGACGACAACAGCACAAATAACACCATTGGTGGTACAGACGCCGTGGTGCCAACGATCTCGACTGCGGACACACTAGACATCAAGACTTCATTTGCTGAGGGTGAACTCCTTCAGGAGTCTGCCGTGTCAACTCCTCGTTCCTCCATTGTTGCATCGCCCGTGTCTGCCAAAGAAGTAACAAAGAAGACCAGCAAGCAATTTGACGATGAGATCAAGAAGGAGGATCTGGTACGGAACAAGAAGAGTGACGAGTCAGAAGAGGCAGAGCCCCGCAAATCGATCAGCCGCCCTATGAGCCGCCAAGAACTTCGCCGCAAGAGCAGTTTCTTCAACTCGAAGGACATTGCAATCTCTGACCAACGGTTCTCGTCCTCGGCCTCGGCCTCGATGCGGCCGATTGCGGACCCCCGCTTCAAGAGCCGATTCCAGAGCGTCTTGTCACAATGGAAGGCCCGCGATAGCAATTAGAAGATGAGGGAAGGCCGAGGAGGAAAAAATA
>MU616903.1:0-32841 GCA_025201705.1 Dissophora ornata | reverse complement strand
ACATAGGATTTTGGCTTTGTTTTCGTCGCGTTATTAAACCAGAGAGACATGTTGTTATTAAAAAAAAAGATGTAAGACAACGGTCAAACGCGAGAAGGAGCGTGGTATCGCAGCAAGACACATTAGGTCAAAGTGCACCTAGCCTCGAAGCGAGTTAAGCGGTGGCTATGAATATATTTGTAAGAACTGTCACTGTCCCTGTGTTGGGCATTTGAAAGGGTCCTTGTTATAACAGAAAAAATACCAAGTCAAGTCGCAGAGGAACTCAACCCCTCCCAACATAATGATATGCAATGTCACGCATTCTTCAACGGCGCTCTTGCAGAAGATGACTTGTAGAAGATTCTCAAGCCTCGGTCGGTATAGCGATCGCACTACACGTGGGTTGCTCAGAACAGAATACTGTTCCACGGGGCACCAAATCCAAGAAGCCATTTTCCGATGACTGCAATGTGATGGGACAAAAAAAGAGGGAGAGAGAGAGAGGGAAAGAGGAGAGCGCACAGATTGATAACGTATTCATCCCATAAGTTGAAAGTGTGCTCTATGGTCTTTGGCACCACATAGACACACGTCGTGTGCGAGATACACTCCGCAATTTGGATTCACGGTGGCGTGCTTGGATCCCCTGGATACACCGTTCGCTCGCAATGGCATCTAACATCACTGGAGTACGTTTTGCTTCCCTCCCGCAATTACGCGACTCTACCAGTTGAATGAGAGGAAAAGGAGTGGACCTATTATGACAGAAAAACAATATTAATTTCTTGCATGCAGCTAAATAGAAATGCGCTCAAAATTCCCAAGAGGGACGGACCTTAACCACTCGGCCAAATTCATTTACTAGGGAGCATTCTGAACGCATTTTGCTTTAATGCTTTAACATTGAAAATTTTCCATTGATACAGTTCACCAAATCCAAGCCATCTGAACAGAGTAGACAGAGTTCCTTTCAATGCTCGAGTCTCGAGACTCCATCCAAAAAGGCTGCTTGAAGATGAGCGCCCATGAATGTCAGTTAAAGTTGACCAATACAAGGTTGAGCGAGATAAGTATCTATCAAACGCGAGATTGAAACCCACGAACAATCAACGAGGAGGCATTTTTCTTATGCTTGGTGTTTGAAAGCACGCGCGCTGCCTTGAAGCCATAGTGACGCCAAATCATGTTTCTCTCTTCATCTGCATGTTTTTAATAAATACATTATGCGGGCAGTCGGTCTCTTACTTCCTGGAATCATAGCTTGGTTAGAACGCAAAAAAACTAGCCAGGCACTCGGGATTCGTGACATGCATACTTGCAAACACGCGCGTTCTTCATCAGCAGCATCTACAGTGTAGAGCAAAAAGGTTGATTGGTCAAGTAATGCTACGTAAGGAGAAATCCTTAGCCCTCAGCAAACCCCCAGCGAACCCCTTGCTGCCAACAATTGACCAACAACCGGGAGAGCGGCTGCAGTGATGGCACACAACCCGGAAAAGTGGCTTTGTTCATTCTGTCCTCCACTTGCCCGGCAGACAGCAGCCTAGCGACTTCGGTGGTTTTAACGCAGCAAAGGAGCTCACAAAGCCGATTGGCCCGAATATACTCAACGTCAGCGGACCCGACAACGAGATTTTTCCTCCCACTTTCGATCACTTGGGGTATCATTCTGTGGAGGCTTTGGGTAGCGGTCCAAGACATAGAGCAGTTCCTGTCTAGTCCTGTCGCGGTACTAGTCGGGGGTGTATTGGATGTCTATTTGACTGCGCTCGTAGTAGTAACGGCCATCATGGCATGAATGCGCTCGATAGGATGAAGTGAGAGGATATCTGAGTGTGAAAAGCAGCATGTTTTATGTTGCCTACATCCAAATACGCTCCAACACACGAATACGCGTGTCTTGAGAGTGTCCATGCTGCGCAAAATGACTAGCGCGCCTCCCGTATCTGTTATGCTTCTCTGTGTCTATCGCGTCTCCTTTGTCTCTCTTGTCTCTCTCACACCCTTCCGCTCTATTTTCACTGTCGCAAGTCTCTTACGTTACACATCGGACGCGTTAAAGGTGCACAAAACAGCAGGTCGTCCACGCAACAAGGACCCACACACCAGACAGAAGTCGGGAACTCGTTGAGGAGAGAATAGTATCGTGTGGTTGTCAAAACGACAAATAAAAAAAAGGAAAGAAAGAACGCACGAAATGCATGAAGTGGGGACAAATAAGTGGATATCTTCCAGCCTTCATTGCAGCAGTCTATGAAGTTGAATGGGGAAATGTTTGTATTAGATCATTGAGGCGAACCGGCGTAGTCTCGAAGCGGGTGGATGATCAGGGCGTTTAAAATCAAAGAACAAACATCGATGGGCCCGCCCCAAGCCGTCATATTAGACCGGGAGTTCTCAAGAACAAATACACTCCGCGAGATTAACTAAAGTACATAGTTCTCACATCCCCGTGAGAGCTCTAATCTTACACCTTGTTATTTTAGCGAAACAAAGATAATCTCACGGGCATTTCATGTAATAGGTTTCTATGATTTTAGTGCTTGCAAGGCAGAGCTGACAGGACAAAGAGCTGTGCATCACATGTTTGTCGATGCGAACCTCTGCTCCTATCCCTCCACCTTTCTGCTTCATCTCCTTCCTTAAGCCACCCATTTCTTAAGCGACGCGAAATAACGATGCCCAAATGGCTTTCAAGCTCTGTTGCCCTTCTGGCTATTTTATTTGGACTTTGGTCCTACTTTACGACGGACAGCAAAGTGAGTATGCGATATGGTTGAATGGAAGGCTGGGAAGGCATTCGAGACTGGGAACGATAACGAGATGCAGGGGGGGAGGTAAAAAAAATGAAGGACAACACGAAAGGAGCTGATATCGAGGTTGCATAGTATATGCTGATGGGCTTTCCTCTTTACACATCGCTGGATTGATACCAGTGATCCGTGTTTTCTCTCTTCAAGATTGGTCGAAATAAATAGAAGCCCACTCTGATCATAACCTGCTCTTACAAGCCTACGCTCGACGTTCCTCAACGCGCAGCCGCAAATGTACAAATCGGATCGCTTACTACGAGAAGACGTGAGAGAGCGGAAGTCATAGGGCGAGATTTCCATTGATGCTCGTCCCTCTCTGGAAACGGTCAAGCCTTATTTGAATCCCCCCTGCGCTGGTCTCCTTTCCGCGGTTGCCGCAAGAGTTGTTCATTTGAACTAAGTCCTAACCTCCCATCTCCCTTCGTTATTCCATGTCGCTTCTGCCCACATATATTATTAGTATACCGTTGATATCCGTATCTCCACCTTCCTACCGTCCGTGATAATATGGCGCTTACCTCCCCAACCGGGATCCCATTCTTCAATCTGAGGACAAGTCCCAAGGTCAAACACTCCAGTCAATTGGTGTTTATTTTCCACAGTCAGTCTTCACACATGGTCGGTTGTATGTCGCCCTGTCGCTCTACTCAAGTCGAGCAAACACCAAGGTTTTTGTCAAGAATGGGACTCTCCCTGGCTTTACACAAGAAACATTTCCTTCCGCGGAGCATTCTAATAGCACAACAAAGAGAGACATGAAGACAAAATAAGATGGATCCCAAATAAGATACTCTACTTCAACATGTTTTTGAACGTTGTTTCCAAAAAAAACGACACCCGGGGCGTCGCCACGGGAACCACACTAATACTGAAGACCAAAAATGAATGCGACCTGTGTGGATTGAACACACGACCTTCAGATCTTCAGTCTGACGCTCTCCCAACTGAGCTAAGGTCGCAATTGATGTTAGCTAAAATCCAAGATTCATTAAGTAGTCTCCAACAAGAAGGGAGAATAATCGTAAATGCTGCGTGCTCCGCCCAAAAAAAAAAAAAAAAAGCGCACTAACTCCATGTAAATACTGGGTGCCTATTCATTCGCCCATCCAGGTAAATAAAAAAGGCCGCTTTGCTGATTTTTTCCACCAAAATAGGCGCTCCTCACTTTGTCTTCTCTGGCCCTGACCCGAACTATTTTAACGACTCATAAAAAGTCATTCAGCTCCTCTTTCCTCCGCTCCGCATCCCCCCACCGTTTCTTCTCCCTCTCACACTCATCGTCCCCCCTCCCTCTCACACTCGCCTCATTTGCATGTGTCATTAATCCCATTGCATTCAAGCCAATACCCCTGTTCACATTTTGAATCTCATTCAACTTTAACGTAATACCTAATAACACACTGACGATATGGCTGTTGCATCGACCCAAGTACAGCTGCCGGCAGTAAAACAGACCCAGCAAGCGCCACTCAGCATCAAGGCAAGGGATCCGTTCTGGCTCGGAGGTAATAGACCTGCAGTGTCGTCAAAGGCGCAGTGTTCACAGGCAGCTTGTGTGCAAGTCGGATCAACTCTACCTCCCCTCCCCCAAACATAACCACTAAAGTGAAAAAAAAAAAGAAAAAGGGAAAGGTCTCAACAACACGCAAGGATCAACAGAACAACAAACAGCGGACCAGCACCGGGGATCCGAACAACCGATCCGCTTTGCCCTCCTGCCCCTGTCTCGGCTCGTATCACTCATCACTCATATATCTGCTATCTGATTCTTCCCCCCGCAGGCGCTGCGTCATGTGCCGCTGCATTTGTCTCTCACCCTTTCGATCTGACCAAGGTCAGACTCCAGACGACTCAAGGGACCAATACGCATGGAATGATCGGCACAATGATCAACGTAGCTCGAAACGAAGGGTTCTTTGCCCTGTACACCGGTCTTTCGGCCAGTCTGCTGCGTCAAGGAACCTATTCCACGGTTCGATTCGGAACGTATGATGTCTTGAAAGAAAAGTTCGGACCCAAGGACGGCAGTAAAGTGTTGCTTTTTATTCATGTTGTTCCTGGTGCTGAGGAGTGTTTTTTCTCTGTCGGTCGCTCTGTCGGAGTTAATAGAATGTTGACTGAGAACTAATCCGACTCTATCCCCTCCTTATCTCTGTCAAATTACTGATAGGCAGGATCCCAGTGAGCACTATGATGCTGTGCGGTGTGCTTGCAGGATGTATCGGTGGTGGATTCGGTAACCCGGCAGACGTGGTCAATATACGTATGGTAAACGACGGCAAGTTGCCAAAGGACCAGCAGAGACATTACAAACATGCCTTCGACGGACTGTACAGGATCGTCAAGGAAGAGGGACCTGGCCAACTAATGAGGGGATTGGGACCGAACATGAATCGAGCCATCTTGATGACGAGCTCGCAGTTGGTATCGTACGATGGGTTCAAGCGCCAGTTGTTAGCAACACCCTGGTTCAGAGATAACTTGCTGACACATTTCGCATCGTCGCTTCTGGCTGTAAGTCAAACCCTCCGCTTTTGGTCTTTGTTCTTAGCTCCCTTCCCTCCTTATTACATTACTCACTTGTCAGGGCGAGGTTTCTTGTGCTATTTAAAAATACTTGGCCTTGCAGCGATAACAGAGAAATGCTAATATCGATGTCACTGCTCTCTTTACGTTTGTAGGGTCTTGTTGCGACAACCGTGTGCGCACCACTTGATGTTCTCAAAACAAGAATCATGAACTCTTCAAGCACAAATGTGAGTCTTCATAGCGCTCTGGCGGGTCGGCGGCGCCTCTTTTTTTTCTTTCCCAGTTCAATACGATCGCTAACCATCACCCCGACCTCATTTGTCTCCATAGATTTCATCTACACACATGTTCATCCATATCGTCAAGACAGAGGGACCAATGGCCCTGTTCAAGGGCTGGCTCCCCGCGTTCTTGCGTCTTGGACCCCATACCATCGTCACTTTTATTGTTCTGGAACAGCTCAAGGTCCTTGTCCACCAAAAGAAGCAACAACAGCAGCAGCAATAATAAAAAAATCTCATTCATAGACATTCATTCAAACAGTCATCCCATAGTCTACCTCTGTTGACTAATTTTTGTTGGTGGGACAAATGAATGACACACATCCGTGAGAAATTTATTGAAGCATGGACCTGTTATGTGTGAGCCACATGTGTACCGCATGAATTATTTGTGCGCAGTCATTTTTTTATATTTTTCGAGCTGATATGCAACATCGGGAGGTGTGGTCGTTTTCACTTGTCAGTTTATCATGGCTCGTTCAGCTCACACACGAGATCCATGCGGTGGTAGAGGATCATCTGAGTCGTCCGTTATTCGTCCGACGACTCCTGGACCACGTCCGTTTCTGGCAACAGAGATAGCTGACTGTCCACCCCTGGCAGATCAAAGTGACTTTGCATAAGCCCATGTCGCAATCCGGTGCCTGATCCTGATGTCGATCCACCGCCATAAGGGCCCGAGCCACTATATTCAGCTGCATAATTCGGCAACGAGAACGACATAATCTTTCTACCCCCGATTCCCTGCTGATAGATCGGATGCCGTATGTTATGGTTTCTTCGGATTCGAGCGCGTCCTAATTGAGCACTCACATCATCCGAAGTGTCAACGTCGTCCGTCTCCTCTTCTCCCTTGGACGATCCCTTCTGACTCGAGCGGCTACTGCCGATCGATGTCCGGTCCTCTCGGAGCTGCTGCATCCACATGGCAGCATAGATTCCTCCTGCCTGCATGAGTTGCTCATGGCTGCCCTGTTCTGCAATCTCGCCCTTTTGAATAACCAGGATTTCATCCGCATCCACAATCGTCGACAGTCGATGCGCAATTATGAGCGTCGTTCGGTCCTTGGAAATCGACTCGATCGAGTTTTGGATCTCGCGTTCTGTCTGCGTATCCAGCGCACTGGTCGCCTCATCCAGAAGAAGGATCGGCGGGTTCTTCAAGATGGTTCTTGCAATCGCCACTCGCTGTTTCTCGCCTCCAGATAAACGCATACCACGCTCTCCGACTAGGGTGGTATATCCTTCTGGGAAGCGACTGATGATCTCATGTATCCGTGCAGCCTCAGCAGCGTCTTGGATTCGAGTGTCATCTTCCCAGTCCTCGTCCTCATCATAATCTGGGTCCCCGCCTTCAACGTCCGCATCTTCACCACCTTCTGCGCCTCCATCTCCTTCCGGCGATGCATTTACACTATTCCCGCACTTTCGTCCTCGCGCTAACAATTTGACGGGCCTCCCGCTCAACGAGAGCCGACGGGCCCCGTCGCCACCGACGCCTGCATTGTTATCGGGGCTTCCAACTGAAGAGGAATGTTGTTTATGAAGAGTAGAGCGTGTGGAATCAAAGATCTGGGCATGATCTTGACCAATCTTGCCGTACCCAATGTTGTACCCGATCGTCTCGTTGAATAGAGCCGTGTCTTGTGGAACAATTCCAATCCTTCTCCTCAGACTGGACAGTGATACTGTTCTGATATCCTGCCCATCAATCAAGATCCTTCCCTGTGTGGGATCGTAAAACCGGAAGAGTAGGCGCAAGACTGTCGACTTTCCGCCTCCTGAAGGGCCCACTAGCGCCACCTTCTTGCCATGTGGGACTGTGAACGAAACTGATTTTAAATTCGGATTTTGCGGATTATAGCCGAATGAGACGTTCTCTACATGATATATGATGTAGAAGAATCAATGATTAAATGTTTCGTTGCGCAGGACGATTTTCTCTTGAATGGGTGGCGCGTGAAAATCCCAAAAAACGTGTTTGCACATACCAAAGACGACCTCCCCTCCTTTCATCACTAGCGGTTTCGCTTCTGGTTCATCCTGAATCTCGACGGGCTCCTGGAACAGATCAAGCATCTTTTCCATGTCGATAAAGTTTTTCTATTATATTCAACAGCCACAAGTGAGATGGCATGGGTTAGAGATTATGTCGCATATTGTACCTCTGTATCAATTATCACACACGACACGCAACTCACCTGCAACGATCGGTAGGATGTGCCAAAGAGATTGAGGGGTCCATATAGCTGGAGTATATAAGCGTAGTACATCACAAACTCGCCAACTTCCATCTCCTTTTGGGCCACTCTTTTTGCACAGAGCAAGCACCCAAGTGCCAAACCGCCTTGGATCACGAGGTTAAGGGTCGTGTTGAGGATGCCGAGAGTGTATTGCGATTTACGATCAGCCTCCTGGTATGCGAGGATCGCTTCTGTGTATTTGCCAACTTCATATTCCTCGGTGGCAAACAACTTGATCGTCTCGTAGTTAAGCAAAGAGTCGACGGCGCGCGCTTCCACAGCATTATCCAATGCATTTGACTCTCGGCGATATCGGGTTCTCCAGTCTGTCATAAGAATGGTGGTGTAGATATAGCAGACCATGGTCACCGCAACAATGATTCCGAAATATATGTCGAATGTACGCGTCAAAATAATGCAAGCAACAGCGATATCGACCAAGCAAGGCAAGATGTTGAACAACAGCGAGGACAGCAGAGTCACGATCGAGGATACACCGCGATCTTGGACGCGTAGCATCTCGCCTGTCTTGCGGTTGAGATGGAATCGCAAGGAGAGATTGAGCAGATGCTCAAACATCCTTACAGCAAGTTCCCGCGTGTTGTATTGTCCTACAGGAATCCACAGCATTCCTTGAAGCGTGTCGACAGCACCGATGCTACTCTGGAGCGCCCTGAGCGCAATAAACACCAATATCTCTTTCCAGACGAATCGAGGGTTTCCGTCCTCATCCCTTCCCTCTGGACTTCCGTCGGCGACCTTTGTTAAAGCGTTAACAACATTTGCAACCTGCCAAGGAACTAGCGCGTTGACGATTCTCCCGACTACCAGCAAGCCCAAGCAGAGCATGATGTGAAGCTGAAGTTTTCGCGAGTTCGATGGCCAGATGTAGGGGCGAAGATGTTTGCAGTGCGCATAGAATTCCTTGAAGGTCGTTGGCCTCTTGTAATCTTTCGAGTCGGATGTTGCTGCTCCATCCTTCTTCTTCTTCTTCCTTTTGTCAGCCCCTGTTCCACGTCCGTTCGTATTTTCGTGAACAAGAGTCGCATGACTAGGGTGCGAAGATGGCAACACACTATCGCTCGAGTCTTCACCTAGAGATGGCGAGGATCGGAGCTGATACTCCTGAAGCACACCCAAGAGAACAAGCCCTACGCTCTGGATGAACCTGGCAATAATGGTGATTCTGGCGATGGTGGCGATAGACCTGTCCAAACGGAAATCAGCACCGAGCCCACCACAAGCCCAGAGCGAGAATGCGGCGGTGGAGATGATGAGGGAGCAGATCCAGAACAAACGCAATGCGTTCGAGAACCGAGGTTGACGCCGTTCCTGAAGAGCGAGCCATGTCTGTCCAGTCCAGGCGACGCAGCAACAAGCCGAAGAGATTAGAATCCAGCCCAAACCCTGACTCAGATGTAAAGGGTTACCTAATGAAGTGATGGGCAGATGGTCATTTGCCTGATTTAGCCTTTCTTTTTTAATATCGTGTGCTGCACAGTAGCGTCATTGGTTGGTGCAAACGCTCTCTTGCATTCTTTTTCATACAGTGCAATACATGTACTTACCATCCCTCTGCTTTATCAGCAAGAAGAGGAGTGTCACCATGTTTGTGAGGGAGATCAAGAGGCCAAGCCCTATCGTGACCAGCAGGAGGTGTGTTATCTGAACGATTGCTCCGAGTGGGTGCTCATGCCTTGGTCTAGGATCAGTCAGCTGGATCCGCCCTGAATAGTGCAGGAGTTGTTGCGGTGGTTAGCTGAGAGCCAGACAAACAATAGGGCATCGCGAGAGACATTACTGCGGGATGCATGGAACAACCCCGCAAAAGGGGGTCGAACCATGCTGGGATGTCCAGAAAACGGACGTCTCCCTTCGCTCAGCGACGACAGAACCTCCTCGAATGATCTAAAAGGGTTTCCGTCAAACCGTTTCAAGCTTATTTTGTCCTTTTACGATTGGTAACAAAAAAAAGGGGGGAGGAGAGAGCAGACTCTCGGCAATGGTTGGGGCTGTACTTGGGTGAACGAGGCAGTTACGATTCAGAGGAGAGTAAGGAAGGAAGGAGACGCGCGACCTTCCATACCTTGCTGATACTTTTGTTGCCAGACTGCGTACAGACCAGTGAGAGCAGAGCAGGCCAACAACACCGGCCCTTCTAGTATGTCCATGCAGAAGCTGATGTGAAGCAGGGATGAGGTATGAATGTCGGAGGGGAACGAATTCAAGGATGAGCGACTGTGCTGAATGAGAAAGGAATGGCAGACCACGATTCGATGCGAATGGCTGAAGGGATAGGAGAGAAGAAGAGGAGGAGTAGAGTGAGGAGGAAAAGAAAGAGAAGGAAGAAGGAGCAGCATGCTTCCATGAAGTGTGTATAGTCAGAATCGCGTCAGCGAAAAAAAATCCTTGGCTTTATCCGTGCTAGGTACCAACGCAATGATGTAGCACGCCCTTGTGAGATGCTATGATGCTATTTCTGGCTCGGTCCTGGTCCAGCATCTTGGCCATCTTGGCCATCTAGCAAAATGCGAAAGCCGACGTTGAGCGAGGGCTGGTATTCTGGCCATCCCTGCCTCTCTTTCTCGATCTCCCCACGGTCTCAACAAGTTCTTCGCAAAGAGACAAGCAAAGGCCGTGCTCGCGTGCCATTTATTACACTCATCATCAGGCCAGCCAGCAAGACGACTCTGATGGAGTGGAGGCGCCTGAAGACCCGCATCACGCGAGCCGACTGGAGATGGATTCGTCGTTGATTACCCAGAAGAGCAGCGCCACGTCCAAGCTCGCATCACATCCTTCGTATCTCTCTGGCCAAAGCACGTCGATCAGCAATACAACAAACATCCGTCGTCATTCTGTTCTTCAATGCGGTGGCTGTGCGCGCCTCACATTTTGGGTGTTGTCCAAAACTCCAACCGTCCATGCCTCGTGGCGTGTGTCACGGCTCATTTCTCCCCCGCAGTCTTAGGAGAGACGCACGCGTCTCGTCTCGTCACATCCTTCTTTCTTTCCATCAACACATGCGCGTCGTAAATGTCTATCGCAGCCTGAATTGTCGCTCGTTTTATCTTCGGACGGAACAAATCCCTGACGACATTGACCGTCCCACTTGTAGCCCTGCCCTTCTTCATTCTTTGGCGATCGCCACTTCGCCCACTGGCTATTGATTTTTCAGTCAATCGACAATTGGCACGCGGATTTTTTTCGTATTTTTTAATTAATGAGTTAAAGGGTCTATATTACATTAATGCTTTGATGTTTAAGCAGCGCCCATGATCACCTCGGAAGGATCCAGGATGCGCAGCTTGCGGATACACAATGACAGCAAGAAAGTAGCACAGCAAATGGGAGTGATGCACTTGAAGATGAATTGGAAAGTATTCACATAGGCTCCAATCACCAGCTCCTTGACCGGGCTAGGCAATTCCTGGACGGCCGTGATTGACTCGGCAATACCGTATTCGGCAATCACCTGCAGCACATCGGCAGGGAATGCTGCAAAGTTGGTCGATAATCTGTTATTGAACAACGAAGAGCACATGGCAACACCAACACCTCCTCCAATACTGTTGAAGAATCCGCTCAGTGCCGTCACAATAGCCATGTCTTCCTTCTCAACAGCAGCCTGCGCGGCTAACATGCATGTCTGAAAAATCAGACCGATTCCGAGACCGACAATCAAGAGAAACCCGATCTGCCTGCCCATGTTGGACTCCTCGTCCAAGAGCGTGCAGAGACCGACACCGGTGGACATCATGAAGGCACCGATCCATACAAAGATGCGGTAGTCGCGGATCTTGGCCATGGCGGCTCCGGAGGCAATCGACGAGATCACCAAACCGAGAACCATGGGCATGAGATGAAGACCTGAGGCAGTAGCACTGGCACCCTGGACAACCTGGAAGTAAATGGGGGAATAGAAGATGACACCCAAGAAGCCCATACCGGTCAAGAAGTTGACACCCAACAGAACAGAAAGAGTGATGTTCCGGAACAATCTTGGAGGGATAATGGCCTCAAAAGCCTTGCTCTCAACCCACAGCAACAATCCGATAAGGAGGGCAGAGACACAGAACAGGACAATGATCACGGGTGAATTCCAGGCGTAAGTCGTACCACCCCAGGTGATGGGCAACAACAAGCAGATGACCGCGGCAATGATCAAGGCCGTTCCTGCATAGTCGATACGTGCCAACTGATACCTGAGCTCTTGGCGCTCGAAGGGCAAGCGGAGGAAGAGCAGAACCGAGATGACAGTGACGACCCCGAGAGGCAAATTGATCAGGAAACACCAGCGCCAGGTGGCATGCTGGACAAAGGCACCTCCAAGAAGAGGGCCGACGACGGACGAGACACCAAAGACACTCCAAATAATGGACTGATACTTGGGGCGTTCTTCAAGAGGGAAGATATCCGAGATGATGATCAAGACGATGGACAAGAGTCCGGCACCTCCAAGACCCTGGATGGATCGGAAGACAATCAACATCGTCATCGTCGTTGCTCCTCCAGCACCTGCGGATCCAATCATGAAAGTGACACAGGCGAAAAGGATCATGATCTTGCGACCGAAGATATCACTGAATTTACCATAGAGGGGTTGGAATGCATCTGGCAAGAAAAGTGGTGATTGAAGGAAGGAGGAAGGGGGAGGGTGGTTAGTGGATGAGTTAAGCTATCATCATTGAGAGCCCTTGCATTTCAGAAGCGAGGCTGAAGTCAATTTGTTTATGTCTTCTAGGACATAAAAACTTACTGAAGGTGAGCAAGTAGGCGGTGGCGACCCAACTCATCTGAGACTGGGCCTTGAAGTCGGAGGCGATCTTGGGAAGGGCAGTGGCAATAATGGTACCGTCCAAACTGGCAAGGAAAGTTGCCATAGCCAGGCTAGAGTGCGACAATAACAACAACAATGAAACAAAAAAGAGTTTGATGAGCGTTTTTGCATGCTTCTGCAGTCCACAGTATAAACAAATAATAATTCGAGCACAGGCGACGGAAACGGCTGAAGGAGTGGCTGTGATTCGGGAAAGAACAGTGGCAGGTATGAAAAGCGAACATGGTGAGATCAGCAAAGAGGAATCCTGGCATCAAATGTGTGTGTGTGTCTAGAAAGATAAAGCTGGCGACTTTCGCGACTCTGTGGTGTATGGAGGAAGGGTGGGTGATAGCAACTTACCCAACGAAGAGAAGGACGGCAGCGCGATGGCCAATTACGGGCGTGGGTTTATCATCCTGACGCTCGATGTCGAGGCTGTCGGTTTCGCTTTTCTGTATGGAATCAACCTCTAACTTGCCACTGTATTGGCTATGAACGGAGACAGCCTTGGCGGCCTTCATCTGGAGGTTGTCGAGCTGCGTCGTCTCTGAGGAAATTGACGAAGCCATAGTAAGATTGACTTCTGGTGGATGATTTCTCGGTTTACTACTAGGAAGTGAACGAGAGTGCGTGTGGAGAGTGTGCGACAATGGAGAGGGCTAAAAATTGAATTCCTCAACGGAAAGAGACGCAAGGGAAGGAAGATTGTCTGAAGATCTTAAAAAGAGAAGGAAAGAGAGGAAACTGGCATGCATGCCTGAGGATTAGTTTAATAATAACATGCAACGCTGGGTGAGAGACAATCAGGGTTACCCTGGCTGTAAAATATGCAGAGGAAACCTTATTAGGCTGTGTCCGCGTGTGTGAATAGATTGCAATACCCGGCTCTCTTTCTCGCTATTTGACCACACAACTTGCTGCTTCGCTGTCCTTGCTTTGTCCCTTCGCCACAATGCGTAATAGTATGTGATGGTGCAGCCATGATTCTTCTTCTTTATTCTTGTTGCTTCGGTGGGCTGGGCCTCGAGAATGACACAGCAGGACAGTTCTTAGGGCGACCCAACAGGCCAAGGGTTATCGGCGTTTAATGTATCTTGGGTTGCTACGTACTTTTGTGTGCCGATCTCGGTTTCTTGGGCTTCCCATAATCCCATGGAAGGTCGAGACTGAGCAACAGCTTAAGGACATGATCGGGCAGATTGCTGCTTCAATCAACTCGGCAACATTAGTGGTCTGACTATGGAAGGCATTAACGCTGCTCCTGACTTTTCAATGGACAAATCCAGTGACATTGAAGGTCAAATCGACGCATTCGAAGGTGTTGATTTCATTGAGCTACCAGTGGATAAGTTTGACGACCCTTCTGTCCTTTAACCTATTAGCCTACTCTCCAATGTCAATGTGCATTGCATGAAGTCCTTCATGTGCGTATCAATTGGTCAATCCTCATTTAGAAACTGTAGAACAAACCGTAAATTTATTAGACTTTACCAAATGTAGCCGGTGAATTCTTTGTGTCAACTCTGCAGGTCACCCGTGAGCGCGAACCGGAGCAAAGTCACCCTGTTCAAGACCTGAGAATTGTATTGAAAGTGCCTGGCTACCAATGTTGATGTTGCCTATTATTCCTGTCATCCAAGATGGACAGCGACCGACGTTGACGAAATTCAAGACTTTTTGATATGAAATACGTTTCTGCATGTGAGAGCCATCGGCGGGTCTTTGCGTTCAACATGCGGGCCCATTCTCACTTATTCATTTGATTGCAAAGTCAATTTTGCGTGACATGTCAGAATGGTGGCAAATTATTACGATCATCACGTGACATGTGACATTAAAAGAAAAGGGCAAATGCAGAGTCTAATGCTTCCCATGTTCCTTTCCTCTCCTCTTGCATTACAAAACCGACACATTAATCCCCACTCTTCTCATACTCATTACATTTTTGCACAAAAAATGTCTCTTCGCAGAAAAAGGATCGACTTCAATGCTGCATTTGACGAGTTCAAGCGCGATCTAGTCAAGATGTTTGACTTTTCAGGGACTGGCTCTGTTTCTGGCATGGGCATGTACCAGTACGTCTATTATTCCTGTTCTGGAGGCGAAGCTTTGCTGTGGACTCTTTGAACGATAATGACCAAACATTGCTTGAAAACTCACGCCATCGCAACACGACATAGGCTTGTGTACGATATCTGCAATTCTGTTCCCAAACCGTTCTATGAGCGATTGTATTGTGCTATCGCGGATTTCTTATGTGAATATGCCATAGGAGTGCGACAGGTATGTCTAGCGGACCACCCGCCTTCGCTTGCACCATCAATCTATCTAATGTTTATGTCATGAAGAGTACGCCAAAGAGCTCACGACCCTTTATCTGTTTCATAAGGCGATTTTGAGTCAAGAGGAAGTCGTCCCAGTCTATGCCATGTACTGGAAAAAGTACTACATTGCGACTGGCTACCTCAATGCCATTTGCGAATATCTTAACGGACTGATCGTCAAGCAGCACAAAGGGCCAGGCGTTAGTGGGAAGCGGCCATCTGTCGGCCAGAGCAGCTATCCTCGCCAGGACGTGCAGGCTGTAAGGAACTTCTAACAACACGAACAAAACAAAAATGCAGCGCGCAACCGGCTGCACGCTATGACTGTCTATTTGGGGCGCGTTGCTGGAGTCTAATTCTCGTCTGCTCTTACTTTTTCATTTATTTATTTCCACATCGTCGATATAGCTTGCAAATCATATCTGGAAGGAGCATGTTGTTATGGAGATAAAGCATCGCAAACGGAACAAGATTATGAACCAGGTTTTTGAGACGATCTGTCAGGATCGGGAGGGAAAGGAAGTCAACCCCTCGGTTGTCCAAGACACTATCCTCTCTCTTGGTAAAGAAGAATACGATTATATTATCTCTTATTTATTTCCTTGGGGCGTCAATTGATATTCTTGCTAACAACTGCCCTCTATTTCATTTCCGTTCATGACCTCCACAGTGTCTTTGAACTCTAAGATGGATCAGACTCTGGAGTTGTATATTGAAGAGTTCGAAACACCATACATCGCGCAGACGAAAGCATACTACAAAACAGAGAGCAACATCAAATTGTCCAATTGCACCATATCTCAATACATGAAATCAGCAATCGACAGACTTGCTCAAGAGGGCATACGAAATGCTCGATATTGCCATCCAACATCTCACGCTCGGGTATGATTGATTTTCTGGCACCTCCCCTTTGGTCGTGGCCTTTGCGCGGGATGCATCTCACTTCTGCTAACAAAATTTTTGATCCGCGCGATAGGTTATCAAAGAATGCGAGACACAGTATATTTCGGAACACCAGAAAAGCATCCAAACGGAATTCGAGAAGATGATTGCAAACGAAAGAACAGAAGGTGCGATTGACATGGTGCTTGGCAGAACGTTCCTAGACCGTCTTTCGACGTATGATCGCACGATGGCTTACATGGCGTCTGCTCGTTTTGGTAAATAGATTGCACGATGGCGTATTCTCTGCTTTCGAGGACAGAGAATGGTATTATTCCATTGCTTACAACGTTCGAAAAGTACATCACGACGGTCGGAAGGGACATAATTTTGGGCTTGGGCGCCAGCATCGCCAAGGTAGCGTCTGTCTATCCCATCGATTTTTTTTTAAAATTCGTTTTAAATGCATGTGTTCTGACATTTTTATATTCTCGATCGCGAATCAAGGATCCGCGAGAATACGTGGAGAGATTGATCGAGTTGCATTCGAAATACATGCAAATGTGCGCCAAAGTGTTCACAAACGACGCCGCATTTGTTGCAGCTGTGGACAAGGCATTTAGGACTATTGTTAACGACACCGCAACCAACGCTGCAGCTCGCTCGCCCGAAGTCATGGCGCGTTACACTGACACGATGCTAAGGAAAAAGCAAAAGACAGGACTCTCGGAAGCAG
This sequence comes from Dissophora ornata, assembly GCA_025201705.1. NCBI lineage: Eukaryota > Fungi > Mortierellomycota > Mortierellomycetes > Mortierellales > Mortierellaceae > Dissophora > Dissophora ornata. The sequence continues at coordinate 16,226 of MU616903.1, read as the reverse complement.
AGATTGAGGATCGATTGGCGCGGGTGGTGAGTTTCGGCTTAGCTGACAGTTCATCACCACTTCCCCCAGCGTTGGAGCTAATGAAGTTATATGCCTTTAGGTCATTCTGTTCAAGTATATTGACGATAAGGACCTATTCCAAAAGTTCTACTCTCGCGTGCTTGCTAAGCGACTGATTTTCGATGCATCTATGTCTGCTGAGGCGGAGGCTAACATGATCTCCCGTCTCAAGGTAATTGGATGATTACGATGAAGACTGCTAGAGACTTTGGTGAAATGTATTAGAAGCCAGGGCTAACCAAGGCTTCATGTCATAGAGCGCATGTGGACACGAATACACGTCCAAGTTGCAAAGGATGTTCACGGATATGGCCATCAGCTCGGATCTAAATGCCGGGTTCAAGGAGTGGCTCCAGGGCAAGGACCTCAATAACGGACGTAAGTGTTCCTGACGAGGAACGTTCTACAGTGATTATTGCATCTGTCAGACTCTTACTGACACGCGAAATATCTTTGTTTCCCGCCGAATCTCAGTTGACTTTAGCATCTTGGTGCTCACCGCGGGTTCGTGGCCTGTCAACTCTACGCAACCGCTAGAGTTCCAATGCCCTGATGAGCTGGAGAAAAGTATCACCAATTTCACAACATTCTACGATAACCGCCACAGTGGACGTAAACTGAGTTGGTTCTGGCATTGGTGCCGAGGTGAGACATAGGATCATGGAAGACTGTTATGAGAAACTGCAGAATTTGTGAAAAGATCATAGTTTTAATACTCTTTGATTCTTTCTCAATGTCTAGCCGATGTTCGTGTCAACTATCTGGATAAGCGGTACGAATTGTCCTTGTCCTTGTATCAGTTTGCGGTGCTGGCGGTCTTCAACTCGGGAGATTCATACACCGTGTCTGAGATCAGAGATCAGACCAAGCTAGTGGAAGCTGAGTTGATCCGCGTGGTCAAGTCTCTTGTGGAGGCCAACTTGTTGACCCTGGAGGACGCAGAGTCGAACGTGGCCCTGTCGTCGGTCCTGAAACTTAACATGTCGTTCTCCAGTAAGCGGACAAAGCTGAAGATTAGCGGTGGTCTTCAGGCGGACACACCGCAGGAGACGACAGCGACGCTTAAGGCAGTGGACGAAGACAGGAGGCTGTGCATTCAGGCGTCGATTGTACGGATCATGAAGTCCCGCCGGACGTTGTCCCACATCCAGTTGGTGCAGGAGGTGATTGAGCAGTGCAAGGCGAGGTTCTCGCCCAGTGTGCCGATGATCAAGAAGTGTATTGAGCAGCTTTTGGACAAGCAATACATTGAGCGAGCGGAGAACAGTCTGGATCGTTATGTGTATGTTACGTGAACGGGCAGCAAGGTCTTTGAATAAAGCAAGGTCTCGCAATAGTGCATGACCAACTGTATTTACTCTGTGCAGTTGCGCAAAAACCACAGATCGCCCTCGCCGCGACACATGCTTCGCCAATTTTGTTGGGGAAACGAGCACCATTTAACATTAGCAATAAGGTTCACCGGTCACAGACGGCAAGAATTTCTCCACAGCTGCGAGGGATCAGCAACAGCTGCATCCTTCGCTTTGTCCATGGAAGACACGATGTGTGGAATCCCACAAGGCGAACATGCACAGCGCGTGCTTGTTCGGACGGCGCAGGCGTCTTGGAGCTGTGCATCACCCTGTACGGATGGAGGGGAGAAACGGAGTGGTGCCCGCGTTAACTTACTTTAGAGCGTGCATGCTGATTAGACGCCGATCCACTGCAGTTTTGGCGCGGGGCTTCTTCTCCACACACAGGAAGAGCCATGAAGATGACGGCTGCAGGTTAAAGTGAATCGATCGGCGGGGATAGGGCCAAGAAAGTAGCGTTGTGCCAAGCGTAGTTGCCGCCACTATATTTTCATATTCAAATAATAAACTTTCCAACCGCCCAAGCCCATACAAAAGAGCAACAACAAAAAACAATAACACTGGCTTCTTGCCCAGCTCTTCCTCCTTTGTCATTCTGTCATTCCGTTCTCAGTCGCATTCGGTTCGGGATCTTTCCTCTTTTTTTTTTTTTGCTTGCCCTGAACTGCCAAGCCTAATTTATTCTTTCTGGAGTTGAAAACCAAAAAGAAGAGAACTCTTCACTCCCCCAATCCCTTTCTTCCTTCCCTGGAAATTTGCCTCCCCCCTCTCTTCCTACAATGACACTCCACGACCACAACGATCCTTCGCAACCGCCCTCCGCCAACACTGAGGCATCGATCGTCAACAAGCAACAGCCACCTATGTCCGTGTCCGTGTCCTCACCGTTTGTCTCCGTCGAGGATATCTCTCCGTCTTCCGTTGCCTCGGAAGCCGACAGCCCTATCATGACAAAATCCTCGCGCCTTGCACCTCCCGGTACCTCAAAATCCACCTCTAAACCCAAGTCCAAAATCTCATCAGCATTTTCTCATAAGCATGAATGGCCTAACGGCAAGAGACCTCGAGGCTTTCGCACACAGGAGGGCAAAGATGCTGCGGAGAAGAGCAAGAACTACAAGACGGGCGTCTCGTTCCCTCACCTCTCCGCACGCTGCAACAGCTATGAGGGTGTTCTTAAACACGCTGTTCTCGGAGCGATCCGTAAGTGGCTCGTCTATGCTTTGCTTCATTTTTGGCTACTGTCTTGAAGGGGAAGAGTTCGCAAAACCCCTCTTGGTGGCAACCAATTGCTCTCTGAAATCGGATAGGATTCGCCCAATGCAATGCGGGCAGTGTACTGCTAGAAAAAAATATCGGACGACATCGATCGACGAACGTTTTTTTTTTAACACTTTTTTTAATTCCAATTGGCGAGATAGGTTCTGGAGGAATCAGTTATGGCTTGAAGGCTATGGTGAATATGTGCTTGGGAATGCTCAAGGTCATGAAGGGAAGGTGAGTGTCGAGGGTCCTACCTTCAATCTGATCTGTCCTTTTCGCTACTGAAAATCACAGAATGTAGTAATATGTTCGTAGTATGCTGATCTCTGATATATCAATCTTTTTAACACAAAAAGGTCGTCGTTTGTCGAGGTCTTCAAGACGTCGTTCTTTAGCGTGGATCCAGTTCGTTTTGGATCATTCTTTGGCGCATTCTCGTTCCTGTGGAAGTTTGTCAATAATGGACTGAAGCTCTATCGTGGCAAGGACGATCGCATCAACGGCGCAGTTGCAGGTAATCCCACTCGACACCATATCTCTCCCCCTCTCTCTTTGAAGATGTGTTTAGTTTGCAGTTGTATCAGTTGCAGATACAACGCACTAACATACATGCATTCTGTCCGTGTAGGTGCAATTGCTGGACTCGCTATCTTAATTGAGAGTCATGAACGGAGGGTCTCCTTTGCCCAGCAGGTGCTTATTCGGTAGGATGACGATAAGACGGACCTCGCGTTGACTGGTCAATGCTCAAAATCAAATTGCATAACATATACAAATGCATCCATAGAGGGTGTTTGAGCTGACTAATCGCTAATGGGTTAATCGCCCTGTATCGTTGTCACTCACCAACCACACTTTTTTTTTCTGTTATTCGTACATCTCCAGCGCGGGACAGGGAGTTTACAATGCGGGAAAGCATCGTGGTGTGTTCTCCTTCCGTCATGGTGATGCCCTCCTCTTTGCACTCGCCTGTGGCCAGGTCTTGTACGCCTACACTGTAAGTCTTGCGGGGGCCAATCTTTGTGCAGCATCTCTCTATACTTCTTTTCTTGTGTAACATGGGACAAACAAAACGCGTTTCCCCACTTGCCTGAAAAAATGTTTTGCTTATTCCTACACGACTTTATGGACATCTTAGATGCAACCAGAGTCGATTCCACCAGAGTATCTTAAGTTCATGATCAACACTGCCAGAGTAACGCCAGAGGCTTTGGCGCTCAACCGAGCACGTGTTCGAGGTTTCCCTGTGGATGTGAATCAGGTGGTGGCTCTCGTCAAGAGACAGAGACACACGCCCAAGGCACTGGCAGAGGCAGCAAAGCTTACAGAGTTCACGAATATTATCCCATGTGCGGTGTTGCATCCGTCGTATGACTCTTGCAAGGTGAACAATATGGAGCGGTTCCTGCAGGTGACCAAGAACATTCTCCCGGTCTACGCCACACTCAACCTTGTGCCGCTCTTAGTCCTGAGAATGAAGCGACTCCTATCCAAGTAAGTACCCTGGTATTATTAAAGTGGGGAAGAGATGACCATAGACTGTGAGAGGTCCTAGAATGGTCAAGAAAACTAATGAGTGTGTATTTCTGTTTATTGTTCGTCTTTGGCAATGGTAAAGTCCCGTCAACGTACTGTCTAGAGTAACGTTCAACACGCTCCGTTCATCTGTCTTCTTGGCAGTTTTCGTGGCTGTGTACCAGTCACAGATCTGTGCTCACCGTAACCTGGTCAAGAATGGATGGATGCAGATCAACAACAAGTACTTTTATTGGCTCTTTGGAGTCACCTGCTCTGGAGCAGCTATCTTTGTGGAACAGGAAAGTCGCCGTGCAGAGTTGGCGATGTATGTGTTGCCAAAAGCGGCGGAGAGTTTGTACAAGATTCTTTACCAGAAGAACTGGGTCAAGGGCGTAAAGCATTGGGAAGTGATGATGTTCTCATTCGCGATGTCCCTGATTATGGTAAGCAGACACTCACTTGTTTTAGTTCGCTGATGCTATGACATGGTTTATGATGGTGCCGATGCGGAGACTGACTCTAAGGTTTTTTTTTGTTTTGTTCATTCGCATCGTAGTCCTTCTATCAACAAGAAGAGCAAGTTCTCTCGCCTTTTGTCACCAAGATGATTTACCATATCCTCGGCAAAAACTAAACCTCGCTCAACTACAACATCATATCAATCTTGCGTTCCATTTCAGATAATATACCATCCTTCCTTTGGACATAAACCCCAAATACCAACTCCAATAAAATAAAAGTGCCGTTCGTGAATGATGAAGAAAATAAGCAGCAGCGCACAGATCTCTTTGTCCGTCTTTTATTGAAGACTGAAGTGACTGAAAAATGACAACTAGTTTTTAGAAATGGAAATTGGGAGGTATGGTCGGACGCCTCTTCATCTTGGGAGGATGGTGCGGTGCCGCTCGCTTCTTCGCAGACGACGCTCTAGTTGCACTGACTCCTCGGCTCCTGCAACGGATACAATGGATACTGACGCTGATTCAACATCATTTGTGAGCTGCCGATTCTCCTCTTCCAACGGCAGTCGTTGCTGTCGCTCCGATGATACCCGCACAGTAGTCTCTTCTATCGTCTCTGTGTCTCCAGACACATTTGCGTCAGCGTCTCGCGGCCCCTGTTCTTGTTCGTAGTAGTGGATATCTTGCTCGCCAAATTCTCCATGCGTATCCACAACCACTGCTTTCTCTTCCGCTACTCCCGCCGCTGCTACTGCGGGGTCCGCCTCATCACAAACCAGAGCTACGTCATGACTATCTTCTATCTCGAGAGGAAGCCGTGAGGAAGTGAGTATGATGGCTGCCATTGTTGATTCAGAAGTGGAACTCAGTGATGGCTCCTCAGTTGAAACGGAAACGGTGACTGGAGATCCACTGCCTCCATAGGCTGCATTCGTGCTGCTACTACCGAGATCCTCGACGCGATCAGTCCCAAAGGTATTCTCACAACCTTGATTCTCATCCTCGGCAACACCGCTATTGTCACTTTGAATAACTGTAGTCTGCAAAACTTCGTCGCCACAAGGGCCAGGCCCAGTTTCGAGTGCGAGGGTCTGCTGGTATTGTCGAGTAGAAGCGAAAGGGCGAGGAGTTTGAAGATGTGTGTGTGGGGATCGCGTTTGGTATTGGCTTTGGAGTTGTTGGTATCGGCTGTACCAATGCTGTTGCTGCTGCGGTTGCGGTTGCGGTTGCGGTTGCGATTGCAACGCTGCCGACTGTAACTGCTGCTGCATCTGAGCATGTTGGGCCTGGTATGGATGATGGCGATGCTGCTGTTGCTGGTAGGACTGGTATGGTTGATATGATTGGTATCCTGGATACAACTGCGGTTGCTGTCGTGGCGATTGTTGCCGATACCTTTGCCGTTGGTATGATTGACGTCCTGAAGAAAAGATGCACGATGAATGAGGCAGCTGATAAGTCGGTCGCCGTTGTAACTGATTCATTGGATCTGAAGACATCGGACCCATTTCGACAGTTAATGATCCTGTGGCCGTTGCGGCGGCCGACGGACGCTGATGTCGCGGTGGGAGAATCTCGTAGTAAGGATGTTGTTGTTGCTGCGATGTCTGTGCCTGCGGATAGTTTGTGAGATAGCTTGACTCGAACGACAATGAGTCTCCTTCTTGGTCCGTCATACCACCAGACTGCCAACCGCCAGCGGCTGCAGCCAGGTCTAATGCAGATGAGGAGGATCCAAAGACATATGGTACACCTCCCACTCCAAACCCATACTGGATAACCATGCCACCATGAGATTCGTTTCCCACATTACTCATGGTCAAGCCAGGTACTCCTGTCGTCGCTGTTGTTGAGGAAAAGGGAGCGGCGGTGGTGGTGGAAGATCGATACTTGGACCGTGTGCTCGAGCTTCCAGCGGCAGAAGAGCTGCAGTTGCTAGCTGCACTTTTCCCGCTAGATTTCGATCGACTTTTCTTGGTACGACCAGTACTACTGATGACAGTTGCAGCAGTGCCGCCAGCGCTGTGCATTCGGCCAGGTGTCAAGGAGGAAGATGGATCATGTGTTGTCCCCGAAGATGACCCAGGAGTCTCGCCTGGCCACAATTCTCCAGCTCTACTCAAACTTGCCATTTCAAAGCCAGCTCCGCCTTCGCCGCCGGCATTATCATCTCCATACCCTTTGGTCGCCTTCATCGCCGCAGCTGTGGCCAGACTGGCCTTATTCTGCTTCAATACTACGCTGCACGCATTGCATAGTACCTCGTGGTTTTCTCCCTTTCTCCATACGGCCGCCTGTCTCGTTCCACACCTCGAACACGGCGCATGGTCCTGCACACCCCTGTGAATTTTGACTGCTCCTTCTTTGGTCTTGAAAAAAGGACGGGGCCGGCCGTGAAGTTTTTGGTATAGCCCACAGGCGTTGCATAGGAGAATTCGGCCACGCGGGCAACGGCGCCAGCTGGGAGTCACCGTCGTGAGACAATTGTCGCAGTGCTTCGGGTCAGGGTCTTGAGCTTGGATTTCCTGCCGACTGAGGAGGTGCGAAGGTGGCAGTAGTGGTGGCTGTTGGAATTGTTGGAGTTGAGAGGCGGCATATTGTGTGCTACTGCTTTGGAGCCTCGAGCCTGGATTTGAGTAAGCAGAAGAGCTACTGGCCATCAAGGACGATGACGGCTCGCCAGAAACAGTAGAAAACTCAGCCTCGGTGGCACCGGCTAGAGGATTCTCAATGAGTGGATGGCGCGTTTGAGGCCTCTGAGAATCTTGCTGCTGCTCGTCGCCCTGACCGGGAACCTGGAATGTGAGCATGCTCTGGCTGAGCATCGAATCATCAAGCAGACCATATCCGCCACGACCACTACCACTCGATGCCTGGCCTGATAGTGAAAAAAGAGGGAGAGCATGTCCAAAGTTATGACCAGAACCACCGTGACTTTGAAATGGCGTAGAACCTCCTGAGGGTATGGGAACCGCCATTTCCGACCCGAGGAACGTCTCCACACAATGCTCTGAAGACTGTCCGAATGGTGGTGATGGCTCAGCTTGATTGTCCTGGCTCCAGGGCGACCCAACAAACCGACTACTGCTACAGGCGCTCATAAATTGATATGCGGGCAAGTCGTGGACACGTGGCAATGGCGAAGAGCCCGGCAGAGGTGGATACAACTGCCGCGTAGCGTTGAGGTGGGAAGGGGTAGTGTACCCTGTTTGCTTATAGTGTGGAAACGCCAGCCGCATGTACAATGGCGTTGCAGTTGGGGTCGCTCGTGCTGATGCCTCAAAGGCCAATTCCATTGCTCTAACCTCTGGTGGAGCAGGAAGGCTTTGCGATTCGGACAAAGCGCTTTGTTGCGGTCGCGGCAGCACTTGTTGGTCCTCGAGAGTAAAAGGAGACGGGGATCGATCCGGACCTCGTTGCGGCGTGACCCCAATTGGCGGCGATGGCGACACCGTTTCGCGTCGCGCACCTTGCGGTGTAACAGGATCATTGCAGCTACTGTGCTCCAAAACGGGAATGGTTGGTGTGGTGCTAAACCTCCTAACCCCCTGTACCAGCTCGCTCTCTAACGTTGCGGGATTCAGAGCCTCGACATGTCCTAGATGCTCGATATGATGATGATATGGGACCGACTTGATATCACGTTCATGCCTAAAGAGAGCATGCTCTGCACTTTCGGTGACCAGCGTGTCTTGAGCGCGATCTTCAGAAGAATTCCTGTCTACCGATAACAACGGAGGTGGGGGTGATAGTGACGACGATAGCGACAATCGAGGCTGCGCGATTCGAATACTCTGGCTCGGTGTGAAATCACGCTCATCCAAGTCCGCATCCAAGTCCGGACAAGGTATAAACCCCAACGAGATCAGCGAGCTCGTTGGTTCTTCCATTGTTGGCGATGAGGAAGACGGAGACGCGGCGGTGGAGGTGCCACAAGACCGCGTTGTACGGCGTTTTCGACCGTGTTCTTCATTTTCTTCGTTGTCTTGAAAGCCTTCGTGGTGGTCTTGCTTTCTCTTCTCATCCTTTCGGGTGACAACCTCAGGCTCAGCGGCTTCTTGCGTTACGCTTCGGAAATTGGCAGAGACCTCTGGAGATACTGGCCTTGGATCCTCCTGACTACCGTCCATCGCGAAAGGGCAGGAGTTTCTTTTCGTTTAAATGTTAGGGCAGTGCGCGTTCTGTTTAAGATTGTGTGACAAATGAGCAAGCCAGGGTCAGGTACGTGAGCCGCCTGCTTCTGATTGGGATTGTTTGTGGCTAATCTGCTCCATCCAAAAAAAATATAATGTGAGATCAATAAACACAGAGAGAGATACGACATATGAGTGGTAGAACTTGAAAGCCTTGTGTTATCAACAACATTTGTGCGGACGAAATGAGCCAGCTGCTAGAGGTTTGCAAGACCTCGCTCTCATGGGGAACTGATGGAGATTGCAGTTAGATAAAACCATACATGGATAGTAGTGACCACCTCAATTACTTACATCTTCAGTGACGACTGAAAAGAGCAAAACGCTATTCCTCTATCTAGATCTGAGCAAGTTGCGATTGGGCTGTAGAGGTGAAGTGTTCAAAGCTTCGAGGAGAATGGGGTAGAGACAAAAGGTGAATTTTGTTCAAAATCGGGCAATTCATGGTATGCCCCACAATAGAAATAAAAAGTCCGCCTTTCTTTTCCGCAGCCTTCGCATGCACCATCCACGCTTGGAAAGCCCACTTTACCCTTTCAATAGACTAAATTCGCTCGTATCACAGCCTTCTTGCGGAGAAGTCCATCGAACGAAATTATAGTGTCATGTTACGGAAGGAGTAGGGTGACAAAGCATTGGTAGCTGATGATCAGTCGAGGAGCTTATTGAATGATAGGAGGAAAAGATTATAAATGAGTCTGATGGACGAGCTGGGAGAAAGGTGAGAGAGAATCTCTTCTTCTCAGCGCATTTCCAAGCTGCACAGCGTTGGTTTGTACATCCGCACTGATGAGGTTTTCGTGCTTGCGGAACGAAACACGGAGGGATCTAGTACTAAGCATCAAGTCGCTCAATCACGTTGAAGACAGAAGGACCTTATTCTATATGAAGTTTGGGAATATACACACGTCTGCACGTATCAGAGTGGCTTCATATTTTTGGTATATACAAAAGGTCGTCATGACCATGACTTTATTATTAGAATGACACATCCATGGAGGATGTATAATCCAGTCATAACATATAGAGTTACTCGTAGTAGATCCACGCACTCGCGTTGCTGGCCGCTCGGAGCCTGCTCAGCTCTGCGTTCGTACGATTTCCGCCCCATGCCAGATCCTTTTGCGCCAAGAACTGGATAGTTGCCACACAGATCTTTTGCCACTGTCCCATATCCGAAGCCCCCATTGTCTCCTTTGCTGTTTCCGCAGTTACCTCTCCGCCAGATCTGCTCGTATAAGGAGCAGTGCTATCTCGATGCTGCTGCTGTGCTAGCGCGTCAATCGGCGCAGTAAGCCATTCGCCCTCACGCCAGACACCCTTATTCCAGGGACTTCCTTGTCTCAGCAGGGACATGATTGTCGGAGGCGCATCTGGTGACCGATCATCCGCCAAGAAGAGTCCGCAAGCCATATGGCAAAGCGCCAGCATCTCCTGTTTGATGAGATTGTCCTGTCGTATCCGCTCTTCGACGCGGTACCTTCTCTGAATAAGCTCTTCCTCTTCTGTCCTTGTCTGCCATAAGCTCGACGATGCGCTCTGCAAAGGTGGTGATGGTAGTGACAGCGAGGATGATGATGGCGAGGTGGAAAGCGACGGGTGAGTGGGAGCGCCATTACAGAACTGAAGCTTCTTGATCGATCCTGTATACAGGATCGTGCGTCTGGATGGGAAAGCGTGCTCGACTTCACGGTAACCTTGGCCACGATTATTTTCATTTCCCCCGATGCCTCCAAATGCGGTGGACCATGTAGATTTGTGAGAGACAGATTGGATTTTTTGCACAATGCGGCGGAAATGAACGCGGATAGGGTACGGCACAAAGCTGAATGGGTATTGAGTCGTGAAGACAAGCGAGTGCGCTTTGCAACAAAATGGGTATAGTTCAGCTTGGTCAGCGTCTGCGCCTTTCCGGCTCAACAGAGCTATTGGGTCTTGGCAACAGACGGCAGATTGCGCTTCACTCCGATCCGTCGCCTCTCGATGATGCGCTTTACTTGTGGGCGACACATCCAAATGCCGACTTTGGATACGATTGTAAAGTAAGATCAAGTCGTTCATGCAGCGGTGCCATAGCATCACCTGGAAGTAGTTGTGCAACCTCCTTGGTGGTGTAATCCTCGCCGATTCTACACCTCCAGTCAGTGCACGCTCACTTGGAGACAGCTCCGGTCCGTCAACGTCGTACAGAATCGGTGAGAACATTGTCAGATATGGCCCTGTGTTGACGATGTGTTGATGCTGGAACATCGCATGAAATACAGGGTTCAGCGCATCATGAGTGCTGGCAGCCTTCAAGAAGGATTCGTCGATGCTCGCCGAGACATAACGCGCACAGTTGATGATGGCTCGTCGGTGGTTGAGGTTCACGATACTGGGATCGAAGATCAGGTCGACCATAGAGCTAAATCGTTCCATAGGGAGGGGGGCTGGGATGTTATTGTTATTGTTGCGCCTCTGTAGGCCGTCGCCTAGTCGCTGTTGCTGTTGCTGTACTTGTATGGTAATCGAAATTGGGGACACAGCTGCTGATACCACATGTGGAATAGCTGGTGTTCCCGACGACCATGATACTGACACATGAGACGGTAAAGAGGTACTGCCCGCGGGAGCATCTTCATTGCTCGTATGCAAATCCTCCAAGGACGAAGACGCAGAGGGCGACGAGGACGACGAAGCGGAGGGTGTTGGTGTCATGGGCCCCTGCCCATCTATTATTGTTTCACGGCTCAATTTCGTGCACGCTCCTTTCTTAGTTGATGAGTTTTCAGCGAGCCCGGGCTCATAATTCGTACCCTCAGTAATTGTCGCGACCAAGAATCGAGCTTGGGCCAACCAAAATGAGCTGCGACTTTGTACCTGCCCAGAGTTTTTGGTTCGCGACAAGAACATCGACATCCGGAGCGACGACAACGACGAAGGTGGGATTGTTGTTGATGTTGACGACGAGAACGGCGACGATAATGCCGCTCTAAACGTCATATGGTCGTAAAACGTGTGTCTCCTATGGACTAACTCTGAACCGGGGTCCGAATGTTCCTGATAAAGAATCCTGACGGCCTCAAACTTGAACCGCTGGATCTTCGACATAAACCCAATCACCTCCAGCTGCATCGCCCTTGAGACTTGACACAACCTCCACAGATCTGCCGGGCTGAGAAACTCGAGAAGGTAGACAAAGATATCGGACGGCAGATCTAGTGGTGAGAAGCAGGATGCGTAGTATGGTACAATACGTCTGGATCGAGTCAGCGCTGCCAATGACGACGATGACGCAGATGATGGTGACAATGATGTTGCCATTGCGTTCGTCGCATCCGTCAAGGAAATAGAAAGGGATAGAGGTGGAAATAGGATGGCAGCCTTCGATTTGTTCTTCAAGGACTCCACTAGCGGTGACTTGCCCTGCAATGTGGACGAGCGCAAAGTTGATTTCAAGATGCCGCTGTAGTGGTCGCTCATCCCAAGGACATCCATGTTTCTGGGTTGATTATTGTTGATGCTGAGGTTGATGATGATGCTATTACTGGTCACAGCTTCTTTGTGGTCGACTGGAGAGGTGCCAGGGAAAGAATGAGAACAATTGGAGTCTTGACAAAAGGAACTAGTAAAAAGTGGAGAACGAGAAGAAGAAGAGGAAGAGGTGGTGGCGATGGAGGGGTGATTTTGGCTGAAAAGAAGATAGCGATGGAAGGATGTGTAGACGTGTTGCAGAGACATCATGAACAGACAAAAGAACAGAAAAAAGAAAGATCACGAAGGAGGCTGGAGAGTGAGGAACCCACAGAAGGCTGGAACCAAGCAAGGAATGAACCACAAGTCTTGGTCGCAACACCGTTTTTTCTTTCCGTGAGTGTCCACAGTTCTGGGTGGTTACTAGATGTGGTGGATGTGGTGGATGTAACAAAGGAGAAAAAAAAAGAAAAAAAAGCTGCAGGACTTATTTTAACAAAGACGAGTGAGCAATTGTCGAGAGAGCACTGCAAGAGCGACTAAGCGATGAAATGCAGAAAGCGAGATATCTCGACTGATGGCAAGAAAAACTGTGAGAGAGATTGAGAGGAAAAAAAGAGGAGCAAGATGAATTCAAATAAAACAGACGTGGAGCTGAGCAAAGCGTAGGTGGTAGCAACAAATTGCAGCAAGAAACGACTAGTCGTTTTTTGGATTGTAGCACACGATTTGTTCACCCTGTGCTCAGGAGGAATGTGACAGGAAAGGGGAGCTGATATTAACAGTATGAAGGAGAACAGAGAAGTAGGGGAGACAGGGATGGGAAGTAGGTAGGCGGAGGAAGCAATTGCATTGTCAAGGCGCCTGATGTGGCTGGACGCTGTGGTCAGCATGGGTTGGCAGCAGGTCAGTTTGTGGGATCAGATGCTGAGTAAATATTTTTTTTGTGTCTCTTTTTGGATGTTCGACACTCAAGCACCCAATAGACGAGCATCTGTACGTACAACGAGTGACATAAAATAAGTGAGGAGAGACCGTGTACGCCTCACCGACCCCAGAAGGTACAATTGAGACAGCCAGCATGGGGCAGCCTTGAGGGCCTTGCTCTTATTAAGACGCAATGGAAAGGCCCAAGAGACACGCAGTAAGAAATGGTGAGGGTTCACAGTAAATGGCTCTGCATGAAGAAAGGTACGCGCAAAAGATAACACAAACAGGGCGAAGAAAGGGGCAAAGGGGTGGAAGCTCTCCTGACTTTTTGCTGATCATCCACCAGTCAGTCGGGGTGATCACTCCCATGGAAGCAGAAGTGTCAGAAAAAAGGGGTTTGTGGAAGTTTGCGATCTGGAATGAGAACCTCCGTGACAACAATCGTCAGGCTGCATCACTTGGTCAGGGCAAAGGACCAAAGCACCGCTAGGGCAAAAGATAGCGCCCCTTCACGAAGAAAGCACATGTAGCGTGCAGGCTTGATCAAAAAGTAGAAGCAGCCAAGCTGGGCTGGGCTGTTGCAATGCCCCAATTGCTCCCTCAATTTGGAAATTGGTGCATTGGAGGAAAGACAAACAGCGTGTCTGGAATAGTTATTGGCATCGCAGCGACTGCTTGGCTCTGACGTCAATCCAATAGCGGCATCTTCGTCTACTCAAGGTCCGACGGAGATAACGCATAGGCATGGAAGAGCCAGGCTTTTTTTTTTTTTTTACAAAAAAGTGCGTCAATATTCGAGGGATTACCGGGCAAGGCTGTCCCGGCAGGGATATCGGAACAGAGTAAACTAAACGAGTTTTCTGTTTCTTATTCCGCAAAACCATAAGTGTGGTGTGTATGTGTATACATCTCATGTGCGGGAAAAGCGTTATGCCGGACAGTTGCCGTCCTCTGTGACTTCGACGTGTGAGTGAGAAGCAGAAGGCCCAAGACAAAACTGAAAAAAAAAAACCCCCCATCTCCTCGTCTCCCCTTCAGCTTTGATCTTCCCCCATCCCCATTCACTCATCAATCCGTCAACCCACTCTCCATCACACAGGACGTAGGACTCTCTCTTCCTCTGAATCATACACACGCCTTGGCCATATCTCATTCTCGCTCAGCAACTAGACTCGCTCACCTGCAAGAGCCGCAACTCTCCAGCAGCAATAAAAAATACCCCATACCCAGAGTCCTGGAGACCACTACAGCTACCACACAATGATTCGTCTGCGCAAGTGCCTCGGAGTGATGGAGCTCAAGACAGGCATGTTTCTAATGCAATCAGTTGGATCTACTTTCCTGTGTGCATTACCCCTCCCTGCACCGTTTTGGGCTGGCAGAACTGCCTATTCTAACCCTTGCCCCTCTCGCTCCTCTCGTCTTTGAACCCCTCCTCCCCGGCTCCTTCGCAAACTAACAGGAGTGACAATCATTACTATCTTTGCAATTGTAAGTCTCTATTTGTTTCACGGATGCCCTGAGATATTACGTGACGCTCGTCGAACAGGAAGAATCCTGCGCAGCATTGAGCATCCACTGACCTGACATAATTTGGCCTGGCCTAACCTCACGTTTGTTTACGTTCGCTCTCGCTGATAGTTGAATAAGGTGTCGGGATTCTTTGGAATATTCGCAAATGGAGGACTTGCAAAGATCATCATGTATCTGTATTCGGTCTTTGCGACGTTCGCCTTCGCCTGGGGTCTCTATGGCGTGTTGGTCGTGAGTGTGCTTTTATTTTTCCCGCTAGATCAATCGACAAAAAAAAAAATGATGGATGACACAAACAAAAAAAAAAGACGCTAATAAGATCAGTTGTCCTGCACTCTCTATTTCTCTCGCTCTAGGACAACACCAGGATTGTTGGGCGATATGCATTGGCTTATGTTGTCGACTTGATTATCAATGCGATTCAGACGATTGCTTTGGCAGTAACCTGGTTTATGTCAAGGAATCACCTCTTGGGAGAACCACAGCCTGACAACGATACAGGCGACTCATCCACACCCATCAGTGATGAGGTTCGACAGGGCTTTGAATTTGAGGGGGGCATTTCAATCATGATCTTGCTCAGTCTCTGGTGTCTTCACGTAAGTCCCGATAGAATGCTTTCATCATTCGACTCTAGTGAATCATACTAAAAACGTTCTCCCAAAAAAAACTCAACTGTTACAACTCTATCGCCTGTAATGATCATAGCTCTATTTCGCGTTGGTCGTTTGGTCATACTCGCACTCGCTGATCCACCGCTACGATCTTCCTTCGGATATGGTTGGTGGCGCAATGGGTTCAGGATCAGATGCTACACCGATGATGTTCCTTTCTCGAATCGGACAGGATCGTGGAAAACACACTGTTCTTCGCAATCAGGATGACGATGAGTTCATTTAAAACTGGAGGGGGAAACGTCCATTATTGTCTAATTTATATCCACGCGCCCTATCGTTGATTTTGACCTCCATTTTATCGTTCTCGCTCTTCCTCCCAATCGCCCCTTCATGTACAACTATCTATTAAACATCATCTAATAAAAACTAGCGTCTTCATCACAATAATGAAATTAACAAAACAAAACAAAAAAAAGGGTAATTCACTGCTGCATCCAGTCATCACACACACAAAGATGGCAATCACGGACCGTGGTCAGATGCATTGAAAAAAATATATCGATGATGCAAAATGCTAACACCTGGAATCGAACCAGGATCGTCTCGGCCACAACGAGATATACTAACCATTATACTATGTTAGCTTGAATTCCATATAACGGAATTTCTGATATCATACCTAAACTCAGTTTTTAGGAAATTTCGGAATATCGTAAAAGACACGATTTTTTACCCACCTGGTGCCTGAGACAGCTACTGCAAGGTTTCGTAGAGACCTGGAGCGGCATTGGTAGCTGCGTTTCCATCCAGGAAAGAAATTAAGGCGAGAATTTTGAAAAAAAA
>MU616902.1:17904-32913 GCA_025201705.1 Dissophora ornata | reverse complement strand
TATAGAACATGCGGTGTGGAATGTTGGATGGGTTTAGCAGGCAAGATTATGTAGTAGGAATGAAAAGGCGAAAAGGGAACGAGACAATTCTGCGCATGCCTTTTGCCGTTGGAGCTGCTCAGAGTTCGAGTGTTCATCGCAGTGTCTCTTTCGAGGCGTCTACAAAAAAAAAAAAAAAAAAAAAAAAAAAAAAAAAAAAAAAAAAAAAAAAAAAAAAAAAAAAAAAAAAAAAAAAAAAAAAAAAAGGCACAACCGCGTCATTTGAGAATCTGTTGCTGCAACAAAATTCGCGCTGATCATCAGTTACCATTTTTACAATTGAGGATGGACGGACAGCGATTTCTTGGACACTTGAGGAAGAGAAACAATCCATGGAAAGTAACGCAGGACTGGACATTGGGCTCCAGCGAGGGTGTACCCGAGTGCCACCGACACTACTCTCCGAGGGGTTACTGATACGAGATTCTGCTGGGATGGTGAGAGCACCCGCAGAGGACTTCAAAATAAGGCTCGATGATGGTTCGATAGGAAGGCTTTCCTCGTGATTGGGACCATAGTTTGCTGCAATAGACCTAGAGGAAGCGATCCACTCCTCAAGGCTGGCGCTGACGTTGGGGTTGGCGCTTAGTAAGTAGCCGATCCGACTGTTATCCACAATCCCCATCTCCAGCATTGTCTTGACGACACGCCTCAGGAATTCAGGGTCGTTGTTCATCGCTGTGACAGCAAGATTGATGATGTACTCTTGGGCAGGCATGTCTGCTCTACATACACGGTTCGGGGAGGGGGGAGGGTGTTAGTGGTAAGGAACTTCATAAACTGAGTGGCGCGGTGTGAGAGAAGGAATATACCAAAGTTTATGCGAGAGTAGGAAGTGGGACACAGAAATGGGCCGTTGAGTAGCGGGATGGAAAAGACAGCATACTTTTAACGATGTTGACGTCTCAGAGTTTTTGTGCGCGTCCGTCCGTGTTAGTCGAATGGAGAACTAGAAAAGAAAGAGGGGCAAGGTAGAAAGGTGGAAAAGGAAAAGTGTGGCACTCTTTTGAAGCATGGCTGAGGGGGAGAACGCGTTGTCCCGCGATGACGCTGGCGGTGATCTTCCCACGAGAACCCTGCGTTCGCAGCGACAAGACCTTTGGCTTTTTTTTTTGTGTGTTTTTGCAAAACAAAAATTTCCCCCCCGCGCCCTCGCCCTCGCCCTTTTGATCGCCTCCTCGACGATCGCGGGCCACTCCCAAATATGTCATTTCTATCTCTCCAAATAATCCCATGTGTATGGCTGTGTCCTTGGAAAATTAATGTGCCTATGCAAAAAAAACAACAACATACGCTAGACATCAAGAAGGTTTGGTATTGGTTGGCTCCACAAAACTTGAATCCCAGGGGAATTCGTCACTCACTTCCTTCGTTTACGATAAGCCACTTTGCATTATAGTCGCTGAACTGCAGAGTGCCCATCAATTCCTGCAAAATCTTTATACATCATCTGCTACGCAGGCCCGCTCTTCATCATCGGTGAAAAGGCACACCATCCAGTTAACAAACACTCGTTGCCACGAGTGCCAAAAAAAAAAAAAGAAACGACCAGCCACCGTCTTCCTAAATAGAGGGAGGGATCGGAGCGATCGAAGTCAAGGACGAAATCGCACTTGATTCTTTTTTTGAAATCACAAGAATCTACCAAGAACTGAAATGATGAACGAGATCAGAACCTCAGGGCCGCAATCCATCGGCCTCGACTCCAATGCGGGCGCCGTCCAGAATAGTAGTGGGGAGAACACCTACGGAGCGCATATGCCCGGCGGCATATTCATATCGCTAAAGCCAGGGAGCGAGGATGATGCTGTTCATAATAATGTTGACGGCTACTCCCCTCCACAGAGCGCCGAGTCTCAACAGGAGGCACAGCAATTGATTGAAACTCCCGAAGGAGAGAGGCTTCCCGCTTCAGAGAATTCCACCCAGCCAGTTGAACACCCCTCGCATACTCAGAGTCGACCTACCTTTGGTCACTTTCGGTCGCTGGAGTTGTCGCGTGATTCAGCCGGGGGCAATCCTGTCAAGTTAGAAGAGGACCTCAACCCACTTTTAGCTGTTGCGAATGGTAAAATGGGATTGGGCAGTGCTCAATATAATCACGGAGGAGACAACTCTGCCGTGAATGGCGGTGCAGCTGTCAGTGGAAACGAAAGAGCTGAAGAGTGGCTGGGATCGCAGATTGATACCAAAGACCAATACGCGACATCTCGTTATCAAGGCGAGGGGCAGAGAGGGTTCGAATACGAGCAAAATGATTTCCAGGGCCACAACGGATACGATGGGCACAGTGGATACCAAGCAGCAGGCGTAGAAGGCACCTATAACCAGGCTGAGAGTAACCAAGAAGGTAAGAGCCGCAGCTTCCGATCCACCGCTCCCATATCGCCAGTCCATTGCAACATGGGACCTCAAGCACGGATTGAATAGAGGATACCAGATGCGCCAGGATGCGTGAGCCTTGACTAAGATGGGCGGTTGAATGTCATGCAGCCTAGAACCTGGACTCGCGCGGCACAGGGAGATATTCACTCGCGCGGCACAGGGAGATATTCACTCGCGATCGATCATTGAAGCTAAACAACTGTAGTAGACCATCTATGTCTCTGTGTATGAGAGTTGCAGCAAACTCACGGATTTGTTTGTTTCCACGTCAACCTTATGCTCTGCGACCCTTTCGCATCACCCACTCAGTCGCTCTAGCTGCAGCCGGCGATGGCCAACACTCGGCGGCAAAGCAGACGTTGATTAAGGAGCGGCTAAAAATGGAGAGGCCTAATCGCACGTTATTTATTCGAAACTTGGATGTAAGTGCCGAGATGAGCCTCCCGATACAGTCATGTTTTGATGTCGGCGGTATTGCTAATGAACTTTTGATCTGCTGTCCGGCTTCAATGATTAGTATAACACGAATGCGAAAGAGGTTCGCGAGTTATTTGTTCCGTTCGGAGACATACAGAGTCTGTTTAATAGAATCGATAACCGCGGCATGGTGTTTATCAGATATGTACGTGGCAATGAACATGGTGTCTATGCTTAGCGCTCTTTGTTTTGGACCACAGTCTAATCTCTACTGAATACATCCCTTCCTAGTTTGACATTCGTGCTGCTGAGTATGCCAAGAAAGAAGCACACGCACGCGGAATGAATTTGAACAATCGCGACGTAAGCTCGCCTGCTATTTATAGTACTTATAGATGATAATCTTGAGACACTGCTAACTTTCACCCTTTTCATGCATCTCTCTGTAGCTTGATGTCCATTTCGCATTGCAGAGAGACTACAGCGAACAAAGAGGTTGCAAAGCCGGAGACCATAACGTATGTTCCAGTGTTGTGTATCCTCTTGTTTATCAACTGCGCCTTCTTTAACCTTCAAGTCTCGTCTTTTCCCCTCGTTTACGTATTCTAGGGAACGTTATACGTCAAGCTCAAGGACGCCAAGGACCCAGAAGTCAACGATGAGGAATTGCAGGAGTTTTTCTCTCAGTTCGGTGAAATCAATCAGGTCCACACTCGCATAGGCTCGTCGTAAGTGAGATGCAAGCCCGTCGTTCTTTTACATCTTTGCCGTGCCGCAAAAATGTCAGCACTCATACCGTCACTCTCCTCTCTGTCAGGTCACGATACATCGAGTTTTTTGACTCTCGACACTGCGCCAAAGCATATCACGCCGCCCATGGAAAAAAGTTGAACAGCGGTACAATCGAATGTTATTTTGCGTGGGATGAAGTCACTCCGTAAGTCACCTCTTTGATATATATATATTTTTTTGTAAGGCTTTAGGATTCAATTGCACGGGCTAACCTACGCCGACATTTTCTCTCCCAGAACCCCGACGCATCTTTTAGGTACAGCAGCCAAGGTGGCGGGGCGTCATGAAGGCGATTCACATCAGCGCTCATCGCGGCACAGTAAATCTCCATCGCCTTCCCGTAGTAATCACCAAGGGACCAGTACCAAGCGTCCCTTCTATGATACTGATAAAAATCGAAGCGACGGCCGTGATGAGTCTCGGGACAGAGATCACGACAGTAAAGCTCGCCGTGATTCTTACAGCTTCAGAGGCAAACGGGCTCGAAGTGAGTCTCATGAAAGAGATACGTATCGTCATCGTGATTCTTACGATCGACGAGATCGCCGGGATCGTCAGGACAGTCGGGATAGCTCGAATTATGATGAGCGGGGATGGAATGACAAAACTCGAAACGGCGACTACACAAAAAACTACGCTGATCGTGGCAGAGGAAAGGACTGGGACCGTGATCGCGATAGCGGTCGCGACAGGAGTAACCATAACAGCTACCCCAGGCAAAACTCGCCTCCTAGAAATGACCGCTCTAAATCAGAACGCGATGTCATTCAAATGGCGAATGCTTCGCAGCTTCCGACTCTCAATATCTCTACTGGAATGCCTCCGCCACCTCCTCCAGTGCCACCATTTCCACCATTCCTTGCTCCGCAGAGCCCCTCGGTCTCAAAGTTTGGTGCCCTTGACCCTTCTGTGCAGGACCGCATGGAGAAGGCGCAAAAGGCGCAGCAGGTACGAGTTTAACACCATTCAAATTCATGTGTTCAGGATGGCTGTTACTAAATCCCACCATATTTCCCATCCGCCATGTAGCTTATGAACAATGTCTTGATGGAAGCGAGAAACCCTATTGCAGCCACACCTGCGCCTTTACCAATCTATGGGAATGGACAGAGTCCTATGAATTATGGGAACCATACAGGTGATCCACGCGCTGCAATAATATCCGCTCCTCAGGTGCAACTCTTCCAACCACTTTCAGCTTCGCAAGGACTTGCATCAGACCCTCGTCTGATTGCCTCTGGAACAGAACCAATGGCGACATATGGTCTGCCTTTGACTTCACCGCTTGCAGCTACACAGACCCGTATCTCGTCTGTTATAGGAACGCCTATGCCATTGGTTGGTCACGCGCCTGTTTCTGTTGCACTACCCCGTGCTGCTGTGACAGCACCCATGCCCCTGCCAGCACCAGTGGAAGGTCAGAGGTCAAACGCTGCTCAAGTCCAGCAGTTGCTCCAGCTTTTGGTAAACGACTCGAAGAGCATCTTAAGCCTATGTATGTGGCACGTTCCCAAGAACATTGCAGTGCGGGTGCTAAACATGCAGTCTTTTTTTTATTACGATCCTGTATATAGTCCCAGGTTCAGCAACAGAGTAGAGCAACCAATGCATTGAATGCTAACTCCAACAGTGCCAATGGTGCAGGAATGGCTCCAGCACAAGCGCTTCCTGGTGTGTTGGCCCTGATGCCACAGCTTGCTCAGCTATCTCAGCTTGTGCAGCAAGAACTTCAACCCCAATTTCTGCAGCAGCAGCAGCAGCAGCAGCAACTGCAACTGCAACTGCGGCAGCAACAACTGCAACAGCAACAACAACAACAGCTGCAACAGCAACAACAACAGCAGCAGCTGCAACAGCAACAACAACAACAGCTGCAACAGCAACAACAACAGCAGCAGCAGCAACAGCCACAGCAACAGCAGCAACAGCAGCAGCAACAGCAACAGCAACAGCAGCAGCAACAGCAACAGCAACAGCAACAGCAACAGCAGCAACAGCAACAACAACAACAACAGCAACAGCAACAGCAACAGCAACAGCAACAGCAACAGCAACAGCAACAGCAACAGCAACAGCAGCAGCAACAGCAACAGCAGCAGCAGCAGCAACAGCAACAGCAACAACAGCAGCAACAACAACAACAACAGCAACTTCAGGGCGTCTCATCGCAGATGAACGAGGTGCCGCCGCCACCACTGGGAATGAATATTGGAATGAGAGTGAGTATGCCAATGATGCCAATGCAGCCTGGAGTGATGATGCCTCTACCTCCACCCCCTGCTATGCCAACGATGCCGTCTATGCCTCCTGCACCTCCGGTGCTCGCTTTGCCTCCTATGCCTCACACTATGACTGGAAGTAACACATCATTCATGGGCTCATCGTCTGGGAGGGCGCCGTTGCCACCACAACAAGATACGCTGCTTTCGCAAGTGCCAATGACGGAGCAGCAGCGATCTTATATTGAGAACAAGAATGCGAGCAACGACTATAACAAGATGAATCATAGCACTGGGAACAGCTTTGAGAATTCGAGATCAGGTTCAGTCATGCCCTGGGACAAGCGAGGCTATGATGATAATCGAAGTGGCAATCATGACAGCACCAAGAGTGAAGGTGGAAGTGGAGACAGATATGCCGGCGATAGTGCCTTGGATCATGGGGGCGATCGTCACAAGCGCCGACGGGATGATGACGAAGATGACCGCTCCACCAAGGCTTTCAACTCGTATGGTGACAGCGGCACTAAGTTCCGAAGGGAAGGATCTGCAATGCCAGACCGCAATCACAACTATCGTTCAAATGAAGATGACAGGAGTCGTGACGGCGGAGGCGATAGAGACTACAACTCCAGCCATCGATACAACAGTCATGGTGATGGCGACAATGATTACCGTGAGAATGATGATGAATCAAATCAGCGACAAGGATCTTTCCGTGGCCGAGGACGCGGCCGTGGAGGGTTCCGTGGCCGCGGAGGCTACAATGAACGTGGAGGCCACAATGATCGAGGAGGCCACAATGATCGTGGAGGTTACAATGATCGTGGAGGGTACAATAATCGTGGAGGTCACAATTATCGTGGAGGCCACAATGATCGCGGAGGCCACAATGATCGTGGGGGTCACTATAATCGCGGAGGCCACAGTGACCGTGGAGGCCATATTGACCGTGGGGACCACAATGACCGCGGAGGCTACAGTGACCGTGAGGGACACAATTTTCACGGGAACAATAGTGACCGCGGTCGGGTGAACTTCAGAGGCCGTGGAGGCGCAAATAGGGGTGGAGGATATTTCCGAAATGAGGATCGGGATCGGATGGAACAAGGCAACACAGGTGAACATGGAGTACAGGAGTTCAGAGCTTACGGGGATGGAGACTTGAGAGACGCCAAGGATGGCGGTGACTCTCAAGAGCACGGCGGCTATCAGAACCGAAACAACGGATGGGTACCGCGCGGTCGCGGTCGAGGCCGTGGTCGTGGTCGTGGAGGATCATTTGAAGGAGATCGATACTGAGAATGATTGTGAGATGCACCAATCGGAAGATGAGATACCATTCGTGGTGATGATGGGAATAAGAAAGAAGGACCACGCGAATTTTACGATCGCAAGGAGAAGAGATTTAAAAGTAAGCAGTGGTTAAGCGCACCAAAAAAAAACGTGAGGATTCGTCGTTGTCGGAAGATAAGCAGGATCCTGGAGGCTAGGTGGAAAGTGGTTTTAAGGCGGTAGTTTAGAAGAAGACCCTGTAAATATAAAAAAGAAAGTTTCTCGGGATCGTATGCGAGCAAAGAATAGATTGCCTGGGAGCTGTAGAAGACGCGGCAATGGCTCGACCTCCACATTCCTGAAAGTTGAGATGCAGGGACAAATATTCTCCACGCTCTCTTGCGTCTTGGCGCGCCAAAATTTAAGTGGTGGCACATGGGCTGTTGTTAGTGCAAAAAAGCCTAGAATAGCAAAGCACCGTATGATGCTATGCGATGTCCAATGTTGCCGTTGCGGACATGCGGCATGTGTCAGTTGATGGCAGTCAAGTGTGAGTGAGCATGCTTTTTTGGAACTGGGCCTATCAACCCAGGGCATGTCCAAAAGGGATGTTTCAATGCATGGGGTGATGCAGCTAGAATACCTTGGTACTATCTTGGGGAACATGGGGCAACTTTATTTTCCGTGGACCCTGAGACTCTCTTATCCGTACTAAGCTCGGTTCTTTACCGCCAGAAATACCGTTCTGGGTAGACTCGAGGATGCAGCAGATGCTGGGTAGACCGAATATGGGTTGCAGATTGTCCATCCCCCTCCACACAAGCACTCAGGCCGAAATTAAGTGAATTGTGTTGTGTTGAATGAGTGAGCTGTCTGCATAGAGTTTGTGCAAGCCTGTCTGGCCTGGTCTGGGTGGGGGCGTGCTCTCATCGGCGACAACTTTCTTGACCATAGACTACTACACAACTGACTATGGCTGCGCGTAAACTTTTGACCGTGGACACGGAGAGCGATCGCATGCATCGCTGCGGTGGGAGACAAGTCGGATGCGCATCGATTCCCCGGAACATTCGATCCCTTGGATGCTGCCATCCACGCGAACCTGAATCGAATAAAACCAATGCTCCATCGCCCCATTTCTCCATTGTTCTCCCCCTCCTCCTACTCCTCCCACATACACCCAACGCTGTATTTCCCTCATTCCATTCCGTCGAGGGAAAGTGCTCTCATCATCACCTCCTCCTCGCGTGTACATTCGAAAAACGAATCCTGTCTTGACCAACTCTGTTTTTACGCCATCGTCCTTGCTCCGATACGCCTGTCCTCGCTCTGTCAACCAACGCCACACGCCGCTCGACTGTGCCCCTTCTCTGCGTGTAGTCTTGTCTCTCTTTCTCTCTCTCTTCTCTCTCTTTCTCTCTCTCTTCTCTCTCTCTCTCTCTCTCTCTCTCTCTCTCTCTCTCTTTTAATTTATCCTTGTAAAATTAACTGTAATTGAGAATTACTGCATACACCCTTACTGAGGGGACATGTCCAAGCATGTTTATCCACCATGGCACAGCGCCGTGCAAAAGTTCCTTTGTATTGTCGCGGTGATCCTCTGCATCACCCTACCGGTCGTCCATGGTGAACATGGCTCTGTCTCGTCGACAACCGTCATCGTTGTGCTCCCACTCTACTTTGCAGCATGGGCTGTGTTCTCTGTAAGTGCGTTGTTTAAATGGACGGCGATCGCTGTTTCGATCTGTTTGTGAGGAGGGAGAGGAGAGGGGGGGGATAATCGACTTCGCAACCATCTTTCCATCCCATGTGGTTGATTGCGCAGAGACAGAGCGACCCGTGCCTCTTGGTTTTTTTTTTCCTTTTATTGTTCCGACTTTTACGCGCTCAATGTGCTTTTTTTATTTTTTTTTGTTTATGCTCGGGCACAGTGATTATTAACATGACAAAGAGGGACGTAATTGCCGAGGCTTACGAAGGCAAAATGAGGCACAATGGTTCTGCCACGGAAAATCCACACAAAAAAGGGTATTTTTTCTATCCGTGATTCAGGTCCATAACCCCAAAACCCTGCATTTGCTCTACACAAACCTGTTTCCATGGTATCCCCTATTTCAGAAGATCAGGGGGGGTCCATCGACTTGGCCGCCGCATTCGCTCTGTTGCGACAGTTGAAAGCTTTCGATTAACCCGAAAAAGCACCTTCCACTAGCTTGCTGTCCGGTTCGGAATCAAGTCCAACACGACCGAGTCCCAACTGCCAGTCCATACACCCATCCCTGCTCCGCCGATACGGTTACACACCCCGGCTGACAGGAACGCTGTCCCTGCAGCGCCCGCCATCAAAATCACGTCTCCTCATTCCGGATCACCCCCACAAGCTGCTGACTCGACGAACGAGTTGATCGCCGATGCAGACATTGTTGCAGGAAAGAAAGCTAGAGGGGCTGGGGCCACGCGCTTTGCAGACGACGTCAAATATGTGGAGGACTCGAAGGAGGGCAGTGCTGTGCCGCAGACCCGTCCACCCAAGAGTCCACGGTTTCTAGACAGTGATCATCCCTATCCACCCTTGCCATTTACACCGCCCACCTCGCCCACAGCAATGACTACGCCTGGAGGAATCAGTAGAACGTCAGGCAACAGCAACGTAGTTACGTTCCAGAATCAGCCCTACAGCCGCATGGGAGACTCGACCAATTCGGACGCCTATCCGACATTTGCAACGTATCGTCAATCGCAAAACTCAAAGTTCGATGCGTTTGCACAGCGGATCAGGAAGGCACTCGAGACTGCAAATGCGCAGCACCAGATGGAGCAAGAAAACCTGGAGCGACTGAGGCAAGAGCAAAGGCAACAGGAAACCCCGGATTACTCAGAGAAAACAAAGAGTAGCCAGGACCAAAATGCCGGGATGGTAGTCAGACAAGCGTCTAATGAGTTAACGACAGCATCAACGTCAACAGCGTCAGCTCTATCTCCTAGTACGTTGTCGGTCGTACAAGGCGGTCGACCTCGCTCCTCCTCGACTGCCAGCATGATGAGCAATCTCTCGGAAAAGATGCGAATTGGAGCCGACTTCTTTGGCCGTGCTGGACGATCTCGAGCAGCAAGCGATGCAAGCCTCAAAGCTCCACCAGCACCGCCCATGTCCTCATCGGGTTCTAGGATGAATCCCTCCTCGACATCCTCTTCGAGACCACCAGCCATCCCCGCATACGAAATAGCATCGTCCTCGTCGATCACAACAATGGCAGCGATAGCATCTGCTGCAGCAGTAGCATCTGCCATGTCTATACCCCGGTCGTCAGCGTATAACTCAGGACTGGACGCAAGAATGGAGGCGAGCGATCAGGCGATAGGAGGAGATGGAAAGCGGAGTGACGTATTACTGACGTCAGGAAAGCAATCTAGTCCTGCACATCCTTTGGCGGAGACGATGCACGTCAAGGATAACAGCTATGATAACGACCCCCCACTAGAAAAGTCCAATCGTCTTACCGACGACGACCATATATTGTTGGTAATGGACGCTGATTCTGATCACGCAAATGATGATCAGGAAAAGGATTCGTCAGGGCGACGGAGGCGAGGTGGCGATAGTTCAGTCTCTAATGATATCCAGGTCCTTGTTGGCGAGCTTGAAACGAAAAACGAGCGGTAGCAGCCTCTCTCACCTTAAAAATAAAAAAATTAGGCACATTTAATAGAACATCGTTACTCTTTTTATTCTTTCTATTCTATTTTCAACCGCCTTGGTGTGGTAGACATTGGCAGCTTGATATCTGGCCGAGCGCCCATCAACCAAAGTGCAGGCTCCGCCAGGACTTTATCGTTCTTGTGGATTAAGCCTCTGATCTCACGCAGAGCGGGCCAGTTCGCAACCATCCATTTCATGTCATTCAGTCCTATATTATGGTCCAGACCATCGACATCCAGAACCTCTAGCTCCTTTAATGTCTCCCATCGCGCAAGTCCTGCTTCCAAAGTCAGCTCCAGCGATCGTGACCGGTGATGTTGGGGGACAGCACTCACAAGACAAAGCTCGCGTAGTCGTGTCAGGGTCGCAATTTGATCATAGAACCAGTGCAGTGCTTCCGGGCAGGGTTTGTGAACCATAGGGGTTTGGGGATCACTGTCCCTCGAGTAAAACTCCGAGCCCAGGCTCCATAGGTAAGCAACGTTCGTAGGATACAGAGGGCCTGGCTCTCTGACGTTTGTCGCAGCAATACGCAGAGTCTTCAATGACTTTTGGCATGGCCAAGGAAATGTCGCGTTCAAGTCGGAGATAGCCCTGGTTGTTGTTGACAGGGTCTCGGAATGGACGTTATGATTGTCCTCAGAGGGGGCATGAACCCTGTTCTTCTTGGACGAGATTCCTGCGTACGGCTCTAGGGCGCAGGTTTTGTCTCGACATCGGAGATCGGCGTACTTGAGGTTTGGGAGCATAGACAGCAACAGGTGCATTTCCTCACTTTGGAAATACGCACAGCTCTGGATATCCAACACTTGCAAGGTTGTAGAAAGGGTGGTATCGTAGATCACCTGGATACACTGTCGACTAAATCCAGACAGGTTGGATAGGTAAAGCTCCTGAATCCCCTTAGTAGTGGCTCTTTCGTCGTCGCTGTTGACAACAGTCGCCACCACCTCCTCTAACAGTCGAGCAATGGCCAAGTCTCGATTATCACGTTCGAGTTCGCAGATCTCTTGTGCCATCAATATTTGCTCATTGCCCAGAAGATGAGGACGAGGAGGGATGGCTGGATGAAGGCCGTTGATGGTCA
Organism: Dissophora ornata; assembly: GCA_025201705.1. NCBI lineage: Eukaryota > Fungi > Mortierellomycota > Mortierellomycetes > Mortierellales > Mortierellaceae > Dissophora > Dissophora ornata. The sequence continues at coordinate 20,999 of MU616902.1, read as the reverse complement.
ATGACTTCAAGTTGATGCAATATCGAAGGACCCTTACGAGGATACCCTTTTGAGCCTCTCCTGGCAAGGATCTGGCCAAGGCCTCTGGGCCGTAGGTTTCTAGGAGCCATGCTCCTGGAGCTTGTGGGTCATTTGCATATCCCAAGCGTTCATTAAATATCAAAGAGAGGTTTTCGATCAGGTGGCCATTGGAACGCAGGCTGGCGAAGGGCGGCGAGGTCTGTGGGACAGACGCTTTCGTTGTTGTTGATGTTGTTGATGTTGTTATTATTATTGCAGACCCTACACTAGTAACTTCGACATCTCCGAGATATTGCCGGTAGTTCTGTACAGCGACGGTGTTGTAGAGATACGGGAGAAAAGTGCCGTAGAGCGACTTGCAAACCAAAAGACAGGAAGCGAGGTCGTGGCTGGAAAGATAGGTCGCCAGGACATGGCACAGTTCTGGGTAGTCGAAAATATTGGTCTTGGGCATTTTTGGCCCTCTCTTCCTGTATGTGGTAAGGCGTCAAGAGCGGAGAGAGAGAGAGATGGGAAAGCGCACAGCACGCAGAAGATAAAAAGAAAAACATTCGGTTGCTGCGGCTTTATTGGTTGGGCACGGGCGATTTTTTTTTGTCAGCTGCTCTCTCTTTGGCACTGCTTCCTCTACCACAGCAGCCTTGGCATCATCGATCGTTTCTTGAACGAGCTCCTTGTCATCCACTCCATCTTGCGCCCTCCTAGTCCTCGACACCGGCAGCTCAATCCCCAGCCTATCTGCCGCTAGCCAAAGAGCACTCTCCGGCAGAGTTGCATCCCTAATATGAACCAGGCCCCTCAATTGACCTTAACCTAGGTCAATGCTTCGACATCCACTGCACATCCTCTAACTCTATACCGTAACTCAGCTCCCTGACGTCCAAGACTTTCAGTTCCTTCAAGGATTCCAGCCTCCCGAGTCCTGTCGCTACCGCCAGTGTCTGGGGTTGCGTTGTTTTATTTATTGGAACAGCACTGGCGAAGCATTGTTCCTTCAATCGCGTCAACTTTGCGATATGATCATAGAACCAAAAGTACGAATATGTGTAGAACTGTTGATCTGCGTCGATTGGGCCATCCGATAACGCCTCCACATTGAGCCGATGTATGTTTCCAGCCTCGCATGGGTCTGCTACGTCAATTCGAAGCACTTCAAGTGAGTCTTGACAAGCCCATGCCGGTCCGTCACCACCCGTATCCTTACATTGCGTCCCTTGCACATTGGACGACTGCTGTGGTAAAATCGAGCCTTTGCTTAGGTTTCAGGCCCGCATAAGGTGCCAGAGTGCTAGACCGGCAACAAAAGTCGGCCACTTTCAGATTAGGAAGCGATTCGAGAAGTCGATGTATGTGGTGGTTCTTGAATCCCCCCGCATCGCCTAATATCCAACACGCAAAGTGTGTGTGAAAAGTTGGATTGAACGAATTTTTTTTTTTCGGTCGAATGCTCTGCGAAACCTTCTGATCCAGCGACAGTCAATGTGTAGGGTCCTCGTTGACACTGCTTTTGCTTCTGATGCTTCTGCTGCTGAGTTGAAGAAGGCCCAGACACTTTTATGTGATGGCAGGCAGTGATAGTCGTGGCGATTGCGACGGCTTTGGTGAGTCGAGCCATGGCGACATCTTCCGAGTTCGCTGGCGGAAATGTCTTGAGACCCGCGCTACGCCAACTGCTGCAGCCAAGCACGAGAGGACCACAATAAATAGATGCATTTTTGACCTAGATGTGAAGTCGCTTCAGATTGGGGTAATGAAAAAAGAATTATCGCAAAGGCAGCAGTGTGAACTTCCTCTGATTATTTTTGACGCCGACACCGATTTGCCGCCGCCCACTACCCAGCAGAATATCTCAACTCGCTCAATCCATCCAGCTTTTCCCCCTCAACGTTAGACAACCTATTATCCTCTTACGGAATATGTCCACAAAAAGAGGAACAATGTGCAATAGGACAAGATTAAAAAGTGATAAAAACTCGACAAAACACGTCATCGAGGCACGGATAACAGCAGGATCATTTACAGACGACATAAATAGTCCTCATCCACCCGGATCCCCTTGGAATAGTAAAGACGACGGAACCATACCCATCAAAATTCAAGAGACAAACAATTTCCTATCCGTCCAGCTTTTACCCTCGCTATCAATAAGGCCCAAGGATAGACTCTGGATACTGTGGGGATCTACTTGCCCCAATTCAATCTTCACACACGAACAATTGTATGTGGCTGTATCGAGACGCTCTAATCCCACATCGGCTTAAAATGCCCATCTTAGACACTCCATCCCTTTCAACACCAACGATACCGCACTTTCATTCTCCCCTCCACGCGGCTATTATACAAGAGATAAATTCTACAGCAATGCCTTTGTAGATATAGATTAATCGCCACACCTTCTCTAATTGTAATTAGCATTTTTTTTTTGTTTATCAGACTTTCTCAAAAACTAATCACAATTGATTTCACCATCCGGCCTGCGCCCAAGGCTAGTACCAACAAATGGAAGCAATGTATTTCGCATGTTTATGTTGGTTGACCACCAAAAAATCAGACCGCTGCTGCTGATCATTTCACAGGCGACTGGAGTTTCAGTCAGACAAATTATCCTGAGGAACATGCGCAAAGTCTTCTCCAAGAGCGTGGAGGTCAAAATCACTGTAATCTGCTAGCAAGGTGTTCAGTGAAATGCGACCAGACCATCTGTATTTGGGCTTTTTTCTATCGCCTCCATTTTTAATCGTGCTCGAGTGTGGATTGAACATTCACAGCTACAAGATTTAGTGCGACCCCTGAGTGAGATGAACAAGAACACTGGAGTCATTCTAGGGCAAATCTTTTTTTTTGTTCTAGCCCTCGGTGGTTCGCGAGTAGCTTGCGTGCAGTTGCTATTGTACGGATTACATATTTCTTTGACGATTTCCTGTTCGGATCATATTCGTCTCTTAGCCAGACTGGAGGATAGCGGTGGATTCATCCAGATTGTCTAAGCGCACAACAGTAGAATTGACAGATGGAAATAATTCTCTACCTTCAGTATCTAGTCTCTTGATCGGTGCCATTTGGATAGGATACAA
>MU616901.1:0-27882 GCA_025201705.1 Dissophora ornata | reverse complement strand
CGTAGCAATCTTAGTTCGTGTGTTAGTTCGCCTGCACACATTAGTGCTGTTCCAGGTCAGTGGGTACTTGGGTTGCGTCTTCGGTGACGTAATTTAGGCGAGAAACGAGCCACTTTCTAGTGGCCATTGTCCTGTGTCGACAAAGGAGACTCTCGTCTCATTTCAATTCAACAATCTCATCAATCTCTTGTAATCAACGCAATACGTTCTTTTGAATCATGGCATGGAACGCAGGAAAAACCGGATCCAACAATACGCCCCTGGGTCCCCGAAAACGTATGATCGGCGAGGTCAGCAGCCATAATTCTGATGATCAGCAGGACCGTGGTCGCTCAGTTGAAGCCTCCGACAGATTATACGATCGTTTCCAAAGCAGCAATAGCAACACCCATTCACCAACCACCACCACCTTTAGTTCCAGGAGCGAACCTCCTTCTATCAAGAATGAAGGTATGTCAGCTCACCACAAGCAAAGATTCTTGGCGATACAGGCGGTTGAAGATTGGCATCAAACTAACTTCTATATTATTGAGAGTAGATGGTGCTGAAGAGCCGAGGCGCAAGCGTAAGAGTCGCTGGGCAGCAGAGGACGAAAAGGTCACCATTCCAGGCATGCCCACAGCCTTGCCCACCAATATGACAGAGGAGCAGCTCGAGATGTTTCTTTGTAAGCTTTCTTAATTGTGGCCTTTCTTCAGCAATTAAGCCCAACCGGCGATGCCATTACTATAGACTTGACGTTTCTCATACTCTCTCTCTCTCTCGATTCGAATTAGTGCACACGAGACTCGAAGAAATTTCGAGGAAGCTGAGGACAGGAGACGTTTTGCCGCCTGGCCGTGAGAGGTATGTAACAACTGGAGACTGATAGATAATCTTGCAGGATAATTACAGCGCTAATAGTTTCCGTTCCTCTTCTCTTAGATCCCGCTCTCCAGAGCCAGTATACAACGCTGAAGGAAAACGTGTCAACACTAGGGAATGGCGCTACCGTAAAAAGCTGGAAGACGAGCGTCACCAACTGATCGAAGGCGCCATTAAGAAATATCCTGATTTCCGACCACCATCCGATTACAAACGGCCAACAAAGACCATGGACAAAGTGTACATTCCTGTCAAGGAGTTTCCCGAAATCAACTTTATTGGTCTTTTGATCGGACCACGCGGAAACACTTTGAAAAAGATGGAGGGCGAGTCTGGAGCGAAGATCAGCATTCGCGGGCGTGGATCTGTGAAGGAGGGTAAGAGCCGATCCGATTCAGCCTCTAGTGCGAACCAAGAAGAGGACCTGCACTGCCTAGTTTCTGCGGACTCAGAGGAAAAGGTCACTAAGGCTATCCAGCTTATTAACAAGATCATTGAGACGGTAAGCAGACTGCCAAGGCTGTATGACATAACTCTGATTTTTGTTGAGGTAATACTCACTAAAGGTTTTCCTTACATCTATCCGTCAAATCTAGTCCGCTTCTGTCCCTGAAGGCCAGAACGAATTGAAGCGCATGCAGTTGAGAGAATTGGCGTCATTGAATGGAACACTCAGAGACGATGAAAATCAGACCTGTTTGAACTGCGGTGCATTGGGTCATCGCAAGTACGAGTGTCCCGAGATCCACAACGTTACTATCAACCTTGTTTGTGGAATCTGCGGCGGGCATGGACACGCGACTCGCGATTGCCGTGAACGCAACAACCCAGAGGCGGCAGAGAAGGCGCAACAGAGAAACCAAAAGGTCGATTCGGAGTATTTGAACCTGATGGCAGAACTTGGAGAGCAAGTGCCCGCCGGATTGGCCGCCTCCTCTGGCGGTGCCTCTGGTGACCGCGATAGCCACAGCGGCGGTTCTTCGGTATGTAACCTGTGGCAAGTTATCGAAATTTATGCGTTTCATGAAGACAACATTGCTAACGCTGATTTCTCACCTTCGTTTGGTTGCAGGGTCAATATGGTCCATCATCCGCCAGAAGCCAGTCAGGGTCTTCACTTCCTCCATGGGCAAACAGAGACAGAGAGCCAACTAGTCACGGCTCATCAGCTCCTCCGCCCTGGGCTGCTCGGGCGGCTGCGAGCGCCGCAACACAATCATCGGCACCTCCTCCTTGGCAGCAGCATGGTGCACCTGGAACATCTACCACTAACCCTCCACCTCCATCAGCTGCGCCATGGCAGCAAACAAGCGCGCCTGCAGCCTCTAACCCTTGGAATACATCTGCATCAGATCCATCTGCTCCCCCACCCCCACCTGGTTATCCGAGTGCATCCTATGCGTACCCTTACGCTGGATACTATGCTCCTTATGGGGCGCCTCCACCCCCACCCCCAGTTGCACCTCCTGGCTGGGTAAGTTGAAAGGGAATAGATGTGCTTGTCATCCGCGAGTTAGATTCTTGACTGAATGAAATGTTAACCCTTTTTATCATTCCTTCATTGTGCGATGTACATTAATTCCTCCAGGCTGGAGCCCCAGGAATGCCACCACCGCCGCCACCTCCTTCGTCAGGAGCACCTCCACCTCCACCTCCTTCGCATTCAACGCCCCCCCCTCCTCCCCCATCATCACAGCCGCCTCCACCTCCTCCACCCAGTTCCTAACTATAATCATTTGTGGTCTCTCGAATAACTGGTGCTAAATGTCTATTTTTATTGTAACCACAATTCTCTTATTCTTTTCATGCAACTAACTGCTTTTCACAGGAAAGGACAGAAGAATAAAACATGCAAATGTGGATGCTGCCAGGTGAACGAGACAAAGGGCGCAAAAGCGTTCACCTCTCAGCTTGACACTACAAAAAAAAACAAAAAAACAAAAAACCTACTGACTACACTGACCCATGACACCTACTTTAGCATAGCGCACTCACCTTCTTTTATGCTTTCTCCTCGTGTACACCTGCCATTAACGCGTGTTATCATTGATTATTCTTAATTGGTTGATTTGCCATGATGGACGGATATCTCGTCGTAGGATTGTAGTTCTACCGCCTTTTATTTGCGCTGGCCAACAAGGTGATGCACGCACACAGAGTAAACTGCCACCCTGACAGTGGTACGGCCAACCTTTTAGAATAGGTATTGTCTATTCAGCGAATAAAATAAAGTACAGTGGCCTTTTTTTTTGGATGGATTTCCTTTTCTTTTTAATCTTTACGCTCCTATTTGCAACCTGCACTCAAGCAACACAAACAATAGACGAATGATGGCGACCGACAGCGCAAACGACTCCTCGCCTAGCTCTTCCACCAGCGCCAGACATCTCAGCCTTGCCCCTGAAGATGGCATCATAGCCGCATCGCAATCGCAATCGCCACCAGCACCATTGCAGCCACAGGCTCAGGCACAAACTCATTCACTTGACATTCCAGGCAAACCACAGCAGCAGCAGCCACAACAACAACAACAACAGCAGCAGCAACAACAGCAGCAACAACAGCAGCAAGGACAAGGACAAGGACGAGAAAGCGACGACCCAAATAACGATAAGCATGTCAGTCCACAAGAGCTGACGCTCTATGTAAGCGGGTTTTTCGTACAGAAGTTGCTGACAACACTATACCTCGGGCTATCGTACAATGGAAGGACCGACAAAAGCAGAAATATAGGAATGGTGCTGACCGCCAATTGCTATTGTTTGGGTGGATGGAATAGGTTGAGAAGCTGCTGGAGCAAATCAATGCCAAGTTTGATGGGGTCTCGGGACAGATTTTTGGCAAAAGTAAGCCATCCTACTTGTCCTCAATTCGTATGTGAATATCTGTGTGGATGACTACTCACGTCTCTTCTTCTGTTCTTTCTCGGACAACCGCACGCTGGCTGCTGCGTGTTTGAAGTGGACGAAATGTCGTCGAGAATCGAAGAGTTAGAAAAATCTATCGGCGAACTTGTCCAGAGCGCGGATGACGATCCCAGGACCCCACCAATCTCAAAAACTGCACAGGCTGGCGGACAGGATAAGTAGGAGCCGTATCTTTGACCCCAATGTAAAATAAAGCCATTTGCATGATACTCGTTGATGCCCTGCACTTGAACGCCGCCAATCACCTCGTGGTGCAACGGGAAATATTCGCGCGACTGGTTTTATTTCGTGCCCAATGCCCGCGTTCAAACCATCTCTCCCTCCCTTCGCCCATCATCCCTGAACTACATTCATTCCATTCTCATCAGCATGGTGCCTGCAGCACAGGAGTCGTTGTCAGCGGTCTCAAAGGACCCCGAGGGGGTTAATAAGGATTCGATGGATAAGAATGACGCGCACTCACCAGGAAACCCAAGTCTAGAGTACATGAAGTCGTTGACGAACGTCGCCGAGATTCAGGAGTGTCTAAGAAAGCTGGAAATGGAGGAGACCCAGGTTGATGCGGACCTAGATGAATTGTTGGCAGAGCGCGAGAAACTGGAGGCGAGTCTCGATAAGCTGGAAGTGTTGGAGTACGTGTGCCCAGAAAGAGATCTCTTTGCTTTTCAGTTTTTGACAGGATGAATGATCACTCTTTCGAGATGATCTCTTGCTGTGAACTGGAGAAGTGGCTGTAACACCATTTTTTGATATCTGACCGGCACCATGAAAAATTGATTGCTTTAGACCTCAGTTGGGTAGTTTACAGCATGAATCCAAGTCGTTGGTCAAGATTATCAGCGACACATCAGGGTTGGCCGAGAGTATCAGTGTCAAGGTCCGACAGTTGGATCTTGAACAGTCGCGTGTCCAGTTGGCTATCAAGCATGTGGAAGACATTCAGGAGCTCAAGTTCTGTATCTCTGGAATTCAACGGGCGATGGAACAGTTAGACTATGAAGATGCGGCTCGATACATGCACAAAGCTCTCGGGTTTGACAAGACCATTCTCGAGGGATCATTTGCTGAAATCTCTGTGGTAAGGAGAACCTCAAACGAAAACAGTGGATGCAACAGATGGTGATTGCGATCTCTACATCTTCAATCCCGGATTGATTGACCTAACACAAACCCAAATGGCCAACCCTCTCTTCACCCATGTAGCCCTCGGCTTTGAACCCTGAATACCCTACAGTGATATTGGCGAATTCAAAGGCCAAGCTCTTGCATATCATATCAACGGAGTTCGACGGCGCAGTACAGAGGCAGTCAGAGGAGGATATCACCCGTTATTTCAAGCTCTTCCCTCTAGTAGGAGAGGAGCAGGTTGGATTGGACAAGTATTCGAGGTTCGTTTGTGCAATTGTTTCTGGAAAGGCACAGGCGTCGTTGGTCGGACCACGTAAGTATCGTAAAAACCATCATGACTTCTCAAGCATCCCATCAAACTGCTAATGCAATTGCTCGGAAACAACCTTTTACGTCTAGCCAAATCGCCAACATTCTACGCAGACACGCTGATCAGGCTGTTTGAGTCTATTGCAGTTATCATCGATCAGCACCAACCTGTCGTTGAAAAATATTACGGACCAGGGAAAATGCTCCGAGTCATCCAGAGGTTACAGGAAGAGAGTGATACTCGCAGTCGGAAAATATTGGAAGCTTTTGAAGAAGAGCGAGAGATCAGCAGAAAGGTACAGAGCAGTCTCGTCTTCTTTCTCGTTGCACTTTTCTGGGATGACCTCAATATGTCATACTGGTTGTCGATCACTTATACCACATTCGTATGAATAGGTGGCAGAGATTAAGTCGTTCAGAGATCCTAAACGGAATATGTTACAAACTGCAGGACCTATTCGGAGTCTCACTCCTCAGCCAGGCATGTCCAATTCGCAGCAGGCTGCGGCTGTCCCTGAGGTGATCGATCCACGAGAGCTAGATATCACTTTGAATGAGATGGTTTTGATCTCTCAGCGAGCGCACCTTTACAACCGGTTCTTAGAATCCAGAGCCAAGGTAAGCGGTGTCCTCAATAATACAAGTGTGGTACGACTTCCCAGTATGAGCATGGAGTACTCAGCGATTCTCTCAACTTTACTAGTCGGAAATTGAACATTTGCAGAGCGAGGACCAAGTCGGGGACACACTTGTGGAGAGACCAAAGAACCTCTACAACGAATCGGGTTTGCTTCGCGTTAGTGGACTGTCACGAAAAGTGGAGGAGATCATTGACCACTACCTGGTGATCGAAGAGTTTTTCTTGCGCCGCAGTGTCGACAAGGCAATGAAAATTGACGAGTATGATTTCGGCAACAAAACCTCCAGCTGTGTGGATGACGTGTTTTATATTCTAAAGAAGACTATCTCAAGGGCGGTGTATTCCTCAAACGTGGATTGTTTGGCTGCTATGATCAACTTTATCAAGAACACGTTGGAGATGGATTACATATCTGTCTTTCAAAAGAACATGACAGGCGTGTTTTCTAGTGGAGACACCAAAGAAGCACGGTTTCAGTACATGGTGAGTTCAAGTAAAGCATGCTTGCTACAATTACTTCCATAACACGGATTCTCTTTGGTTGCTGATACATTCTGACTATCTATCTGCTTTTGTTCTGGTGCAGTTGCTTCTCAATAACATCAACGTCAGTATAGATTACTTGGAAAAATTGACAACAGAAATCGAGCAAGAGTCTGTATCAACTATCGCCTCACTATCAGAGCATGCGCTTGCCAAGGCTAAGGCAGTGTTATCTGGTTTGACGGGGTCATCAAGCAAGTTTAAGCAGATTTTGAGCATCGGGATCGAGGAGCTGTTTGACAAGACCTTAAGACCCCGTTTGAGGCCATTGTTGCAGGATTCGTACAAGGAGATCAAATATGTGGTGACTGACGAAGAGTATGCGGAACAGGAAGCACTTAATAGCTTTGTGCACCGCTTCATGTCTGGCTTTGATACCCTGATCGAACCCTTCAAGGTACGACGACCGTCAACCCTCGCTGTGGAATAAATGTCTATCAGCTTGCGAGGGCTACGCTAACCTTTCTTCGGTCTACATATTTAGTCAACCCTGACAGAGGACAATTATAACCAAGTGATTGCGAACGCGGTCACTAGCTTGACAAAGACGTGGGAAAAGATTATCTTCCAGACAAAATTCAACAAGATGGGTGCTATCAGATTCGACAAGGATCTTCGCGCCGTAGGGTTCTACCTTGTTTCATTAACTTCGTTCCCTGTTCGAGAAAAGCTGACGCGGCTGAACCAGATGGCGATGTTGCTGGATCTGGAGGATCTGGAGGATCTTTATGAGATCTGGGGTAATAACTCGGGTGCCATCACTTGGCGCCTGACTGACGCCGAGGTCCGACGTGTTTTGAGCTCCAGGTAAACGAACATGTTTTTGATGATCCATTGGAGCCTATCCCTTTGACTTATTATTTAACGCCCCATCCAACTATTTCTGTGCATTATTGATATCGTAGAACCGATTTCCATCCAGATGATGTTGCACGGTTGAAGCTCTAGACTGAATAGCTTTATTTGAAATATCAAGTCACATGCGGTGCGCCTCTCTTCACTCCTTTCTTCTTTCCTCACCCCTCATCAGACAAAAGAAGGCAATCGACCATTCTCCTTGACTCGTTACTTGCGACATGAATAAAATAAACCATGAGCAGCTGCTCTCATTGGAGCATCCATTTGTCAAGGTTAGTCAGCAGACTAAACGAAGCGGAATGGAGCAGACACCGACTGGGCAGTTTTTTTGAACTACGCCCACAGACCTCTCTCTCATATCGCCATATTAATCGAATGTACACCATGGCCTGATACGCTTACGTCCTCCCTCGTGTTTTCTAGATACCAGTAGAAAAGTTTAGATCCTCACTCAGGACCTCACAAAAGCACATCGAGAAGGAGATTGCTAACTTGACGGACAAGGTCTCGGAGATATCCAAAAAGTCAGTCCAGGGCAATTTGGATCCCAAGCAGGTTGAAGCTGCGCTCGAAGCCATTGTTAATCGCCTCAGCACCCTAAAGCGAAAAGTAAGTGACCTTCCCATGTACTTCATTGCAAGGGGTCGTAATGACACTAGGATATATAGTTTTTATAGATATTCCTGCTGACGCGTCTTCAACCCTCCACGCCTTGTTTCCATGTACATAGCTTAAAGATACACGAGCCGATGAAGCTCTATACTCGCAACGGACAAAGGTCCGACTACAACATTTGCAAGACCTCACAGCAGTCCAGACACTAGACTCTGATGATTTCGCGCGATGGAGCAGGGTGCGCTTGAACCGTATCGTGATAGACTATATGTTACGAGATGGCTTCAGAGAGACAGCGTCGCTTCTAGCCAAAAGCGAACATATCGAAGTACGCGAAAGAAGACTTGACTTGTGTGTCTGCTTGAGGGTTTCCTGAGTGCGCGCAGCGTCTGATATCCCACACCATACCCCACCTTTTAAATTATGCAATAGGATCTGGTGGACATTGAGTTGTTTGCGCAGTCAGCCAAAGTCGAACAGGCCCTTCAGCGCCAGAGCTGTGCCGAGTGCTTGCAGTGGTGCAAGGAGAACAACTCCAGTCTGAAAAAAATTAAGGTTGGCAAGCCGTTCTCTATATCATCTTTGGCAAGTTTCGTGAGAATTCCAGATCTTGTGTATTAATCCTTGTCATGGCTAATGTAGAGCACACTGGAATTTAGTTTGCGAGAGCAAGAGTTCATTGAACTTGCACGAGAGCGGCGGTCGCAAGAGGCGATCGGTTATGCCAAGAAATACCTCACACCTTGGCAGGAGACGCACATGAAGGAGATCAGCCATGTGATGGGCTTGCTCGCCTTTCCACCAGAGACAAAGTGTCATCCTTACAAGGTGTGTTTATCTGAGGCCATCAAAAGTCGCGGAAATTCGAGTATTCAACTAACATCCCGCGCTCTACGGTGTAATGATAATTCGTCAGCGGCTGTACGACAAGTCGCGATGGAATGACCTTATCGCACAGTTCCGGTCCAACAACTTTGCGCTCCAGTTCTTTACGCCAGAGCCATTGCTGAATGTCACGCTGCAGGCGGGTCTCTCTGCGTTGAAGACGCCGATGTGCTATCGGCCTGAGCATCGGAACATCAACTGCCCTGTGTGCGACCCAGAGACACTAGGCGCACTTGCAACGGATTTGCCGCTGAGCCATCACTTCAACTCTTCGATCGTGTGCAGAATCAGTGGACAGATCATGAACGAGGACAACTTGCCGATGGCGCTCCCTAACGGATACGTCTACTCCTACAACGTAAGACTACGCAGCTCTCTGTTCTTGTGAAGACTAACACCAGGACAAAGTTTTGGATTGACATGTCCGCGTTCTTTCCTCTATGTTGATATGGATAGGCCCTGACTGAGATAGCGAGCCTCAACGACGGCAAGATTACGTGCCCGAGGACAGGCGCGGTATTTGACAGCACTCAGATGAAGAAAGTGTTCATCTCTTAACCTGTCTGCGACTTTGCTTTGTTAGTCCAACCCAGCTTTTTTTTAGTGGCAAACTCACAAATGAAGAAACGTGTAGCCCTCTGTGACTGTTGCTTTGAATGTGTTTTCTCCAGCCAAGCCGGAAGATTTTTTTTTCGTCTTTTCTTCGTCCGCTGCTTTTGCATCCTCTTGTCTTCCTTCCGCACCTCTCGCAGGATCGACGATCCCATTCATTCATTGAACGCATTTCTTGCGCAGATCAGCCATCATGCTGCCGCCAACTTCTGATCCCTCCCTCTCCACAGCCTCCTCCGCGGCCTCAGCAGCGTCTGTCGTCACCTCTCTCGTCGACGCACCCCCCATTGCCTTGGTTCTCGAATCCACCGACCCGGCTGTCCAGGCCCTTATCCAGGCTGCCCTCACTCACCAGCAGGCAACCGAGGCCGTTGCCGCCGCTGCCGCCGCCGCTGCAGTTACTTCTCTCCCTGCCTCGGTCCCAGTCTCGACCCCTGCTTCAACACTTACGGCGTCGCCTATCGCAGCAGTGCATGCCTTGGCCTCGACTCCAGCACTCACAACGTCAGTCCCCGCTAGTACTACAGCAATAGCAACAGCCACTGCTTCAGCTAACACTTCAGCTACTACCCAAGTCGCCTCGACTTCAACTGCAGGAACTAGTGCGAAATCCTCGACCTCCTCAGCAACATTGTCCTCTTCGTCCTCCTCGCCCTCTACATCGACAACTCGAACGTTCGTCTCCACAAAGCGCTTCAACCCTGATGACATCTTTTGTTTGGGCTGCTGTCGCAACCTGTCCGTCGATCACTACACCTGCCCGAACACAAACCGCATTTTCAAGTCTTGCAATGCGTGTCGTCAAAAGTCGAGGATCAACTCGAAGAAGGTGACCAAGCCTCCGACGGTTCCGACAAAGCCCACGATATCCATGGAAGAGTTTGGAGCGAAGTTGAAGGAGCTCGAGGAGACTCAGGAAGAATCAAGTCTGGATGTTATGGTTCGTCTTGAAGGGTCTGTTGAGATGGACCAGGAGTCGTTGAAAGCCCGAGGAGCGCAAATTGCAGCTCAAGTCTATGAGTCGACTGGATATTGGTTTTCGTAAGTTCTTATCAGAGGACATGTTAGTATTTCACTCAGGATTGGGCATCATAACTTACGAAACGACTCTGTTTATCTTAAAGTCATTCGAGAACAAACGACGAAACGCAGTCAAAGACAAGACTCAAGATTTATGGATGTTCACAACGAGAGGATCGCCGAGCACCTCCTGCACCTAAAACCCAGAGCAGAAAGCGAAACCGACCCTCGACCAAGGCGTATTTTCCTTGCAAGGGCAATCTGACGATGACGTTTTACCACGAGATGAACCATGTTCGAGTGGTCTATGGTCATAAGAAGCACGCCAAGTACGACAACCGCAAGTGCCCTGACCATGTCCGCGCATTTGTGAAGGAGAACTTGGGAATGGCGCCCCGCCAGCTATATGACACCCTGCTCGAAAACAACCCTGGATTGGGGATCACTCAGGCTCAGGTGCGATATTGGAGCCATTACTATAAGAAGAATGTGGATCAGGACGGAAGTCAGAACGGAAGCAAAGGTGTTTCGGACAATGCCGCAGCAGTAGCGGCTGCAGCGGCTGCGGCCACAGCTGCTGCGGGTGTGAGTACTAGCGCAGGTGTAGCGGATCCATCATTGATTGCACAGTCTATCGTCAATGGCGCCACCGGTACTAGCACTAATGCCGGCAGCAGTAGTGAGCAAAACGATCTTCAGAGCCAACTTATAAGCATCCAGGGGTCGCCAGCGCAGCAGCCTCAGCCAACACAGGAGGAACGGGAACAGCATGAGCGAGTTCAGCTGCTCCTAGCTTCCAACGCGGCGGCGCTTCAGTCGCTAACTGCGCAGTCCCATCAGGTGGGGACCGGTCTGTTGGGAGGCTCGATTGCAATCTCGGTGCCGATGTCGGAGTCCCTTTCGTCAAGCATTGTTCAGAGGGTGTTGGATGGTAGTGATGAGGAGTTGCGACATCTTCAGGAGAGCCTGAGGGCCGTATCGAATGTGGCGTCCTTGACAGATAACGGCGGAGATGCTGTTGTGCAACAGGTCAGGGCGTTTATGAAGGAGAATGATCAGCAGCAGCAGCAACTTTTGGAGCAACAGCAATTACTGGAGCAGCAGCAACAGGGGCAAGAACAGCAACAACCGGAGCTAATCCAGGAAACAAAGCAGGAGTAATACCATATTTTTGGTTTGCTTGATACTTTCTTCATCTGATTCCTATCATCGTCGCAGTCGTCTGTAGCGACTCGACTTTTTGCAAATAATTAAACATCAAAATATCATTCAACAGAATATTCTCTTTTATTATACTTGAAGTTCTCTCGCCTTTCACAGACGAGTCAGGGTCATGACACCCTCGACGTGTCTTGTTTGAGGGAACAGATCGAATCCGCGAATGGCCTCAACCTTGTAGCCAGGAAGGCCCTTGGCAGAACACCTATCCAGCAGGCCCTGAAGGTCCCTTGCCTGGGTCTGGACATTACAGCTCACATAGACAACACGGGCTGGCAAGAAATCGACCATTTGGTCAAGGAATTCTTCAGAACAACCCTTTCGGGGCGGGTCGATGATCAACGCCGTCTCTGACGAAGGGAAATCGATGTGGGCAAAGATCTTGTCAGCGTCGTCCAAATGGAAGGCAGTGGTCTCAGTCGAGAGTTTGTTCAGAACCAGGTTGTTGGTGGCGCAAGAGATGGAGGCAGCAGAGATCTCGACACCGAGGACTTTCTTAAAGCCTTCGTGGCAGGTGATACCAAAGAGTCCTGAGCCGCAGTAAGCGTCGACGAGGTACTGGATCTGGTGGTTGAGACCGGTAGATGATGCCGCCGTTGCTGACGCTGACTCTGATGTTGATGTTGATGGGGCTGATGATGTAGTTGACGACGACAGAGGGAGGTGGAGCTGCTGCTTGACATATCCGATCAGAGAGGGCAGGATGGCGTTGTTGTTCTGGAAGAACGATCCTGCGGGGTAGTCAAAGCGGAACTTTCCAACCCACTCGGTGATGTTTGCCTTGTGGTCTGTGACGCAGATCTTTTCTGTCTTTGGTGGATCCTCTGATTCTGTTCCAGGAATAATGGGGTTACTTTCACGAAGCAACATCGTAGCTCCCTTCTTGTAGGAAGCAATGTTTCTATTGGGGGTTAGCAATTAAGTTACAAAAAGTCTGTCAGATCTGATAAAGGTCCCTCTCTCTCTCCCATGTGCCCCAGAGACACTGATGGACAGCTCGTTGCTTACTGTTGCACCTCTGCTCTCATTTTTTTCATGCCATCGTTGAGAATGGGGGTTGCGATTGGGCATTCCTCGATATCAACGACCCTGCGCTTCCCAGCCTGCAGGAATCCGATCGGCACCGGCCCTGTTGCTGTTCCTGCCGCTCGGTGTTTAGGATTTGGCGCCTCAAAGTGAGGCGTGATTTTAGTGCGGTACTGAGACTGAAGTGGCGACTGCGAAACGGGGTCGACAGGTGGGAGTGTAGCAAAGTAGTTGCCTACGCAAAACAGCGACACGGAAAAAAAAAATCAGATCCCATACAGATCAAGGTAAAGTGCACGACGAACATTTGTTGATAAAGTCATACCGGCATAATTCTTGAACGCATTCTCGACGACTTGGCGCTTGAACTTCATCTGATCCGCATACGAAATGTGCTGAAGCTGACATCCTGCGCACGTTCCAAAGTACTTGCACAAAATATCCTCCTTTGCAATCCTGTTCTCTGCAGGCTGAATGACCTCGACTAGGTCTGCATGCGAATAGCCCCTGCAATTACAATCCATGCAGTACAACAAAATGCGGCGGTCAATATCTTGAGCACACTAGATCGGTCAATTTATCTGTGATCCGCGCAGTTACAATACAGACACGTACCAATTGTGTCGATAGACCCTAGCCTTGACCTTCTCTCCTGGCACCACAAATGGGACGACAAGCACCCAACCCTCGCCGCGATCCGGCAGGAGACCCAACCCCTCACCCGACTGTGCTAGACTGCCGATCGTCACCTCAAGCTCTTCAAAGTTTTGGAAGGGTGGTGGAGTCTTTGGGTCCCAGTCCCAGTGATTATGGCCCCTCAACTCGACGATGTCGTGCATCAAAACCTCGTCAATGTCCTTCTTGGTCATCTTCTTGACTTTCTTTGATCCCTTTTTGCTAGGTGCAGTAGCGGCAGTAGCAGCAGCAGCACCTGTCGTGTTGGAGACATTCTCCTGAGCAGCGTTGACGGCGGGAGCCGTGGCTTCGGCTACGACGGGAGCAGGTGTTGTTGATTCAGACATGGGTATGAATGAGAAAATGGGATGTGTTCTGATGGAGCGTAGGGTTGGAATGAAGGATCGGCTTAACTGGCGCAGCATGAAGGTGGCAGGAAAGAACAGATCCGATGCAATGACCAATAAGAGGCGAAGAGCAGTAAAATAAAAATGCTTGAATACAGACAGACTTTGCTCGGACACCTTTTTTTTTTTTTTATTGGCAAAAAACAAACAATGCAGATCGGGCGTGACTGGCACAGCAAGCTATGGATCTGCAATCCTTGTCGCCCGTCGACGCAGTGCGGTAAAGTAGCGTTCACCACAGAAACAGCACACGCAACTTGTCCGGAGGGACATCTCTAACCACGATATACTCTCCTTCGAGCCCGGTCGGAAGATTTCTCCGGGTTTTTGGTCTTGGGCCATTCGCGTCTTCCGACGGCAGCCCAAACACGTCCGGGGGTGGAAGTCCGCAATCAATAACAGCGAGACAGAGCAGCGCTGCCAAGAATGGCTATTCGCGCAGGTGGCGTTGTACTCATTCTCCAACTTGATCTCGCCATTACATGCGGGGCAGCTTTCGCGTCCTGAACTGAAAGTTCCATCTGAAGGAGTGGTAGAGCCCCGCTTGACACGATGCAACATATCCATCTGCTCCTTGATATCGCACCGGTCCTGAAGCTGCTTGCGTAAAATCCCGTATGTTTTCTCGACGAGCGCCACTAATTCTTTGTTTTCGTTGTGAAACAGAAGAATGCTGTCGCAAAGTAGTAAAAATAAAGTCTGGTCGCACTCTAAAGCAATCGTGGATCAAAACGAATGCTGTCAGCACCTGTACTATTCCGCCGCCACATGCGTTGGAGACTGGTTGGCACTGCGACATTTTCGTTCTTACCTTGCAGCTCATCCGGAGCACCGCCTGACTGCCCCCTTGGGCTCGCGGTAGATGTCTCGACGAAAAGCCCCAGAATACTCCGCAAGTAATGTTCCCTTAATCGAGCCTCGGCAGCTACAGCCCGGTGTCCGAGTAGCTCTCTCACATCAGCCGGTATTGAGCAGTCCTGATGAGAGAAATTACTTATTTAGATCTTGTCGTCCTGCGACCAAACGAAAAACGATACTTGGACATTGTGTTTACCTGGAGCTGATTCCATAAATAGATGCAGATTCGGTCCGCATTACTTGCTGGTTCGCTGTAGATGGCAGCCTGTAGCTTTGATTCGAGCGATGCGTTTCTGCCTGGAAGGGCCTCCCTCTTCGCTAGATCTTGAATGTCACTCCTGGGCTTTGATATACTTGCGTCCAAGACCGCCAATAGCTTGTCCATGAATTCGGAACCGCTGCCTTGGTTTGTTGCTGTTGACAGATTTTCGCCAACCAGTAGTAGCAGATCCCAAAGGTGGTGCTTTGGGTTCCTTGTTAAAACTGTTATTTTTTGATAGAAAATGAGGTGAAATTCAGTGTTAGAGTGACTCACCCAGTCCGTCAGAATCTCTTCAAAAGTAAGTAAGAAAGATTGCCTACGTGCCCGCGTTAGGGAGGCGAATGAACGCATCCAACCGCGTCAGCAGAGTCTCCTCGATTTCTTCGTTGCTCTCCTTGTAGGTTTTCGAAAGCACCAGCGTGCATGATTGGAAACGCTCGCGCTGGAACTCCATGTGAAACGGTGAATTGACACTATTACATCATCCATGAATCACAGCGTTAGTACTTGGGACCTTGAGTCTCCTAACCCCAAAACAGGCACGGTGCACTGACATACTAGTAGACCGTTGCAAGCTGTAAAGCTACTGCCGAATGCTCTCCTGAATTAACGTGAAGCTGTAGTTTACTGCCAGACATGCCGCCGCTACCCTCATCCTCTGCACCGTCTTCATCGGCATTTGTGTTCTCCGCCTCGCCATCTTCCTGTGTGATATTAGTTTTTGATTGCATATGACACCGTGCTATTATATGCTGGCTTATAAATTCGACGTACTCATCGTCCACAATGAGTTCATCCCTATGAAGGCGCAGCACGCTGTGTTTGCCATCCATGAAGAACACGAAGATCCTGGTTCCATGTGCATCCCAGGCAATGTCTGCTACAGGCTTGGCAATCGGCCCTCGCCAAATGAGAACTTTGTTGGACTCGGGCTTCCAAACATGCAATCTATTTCCTTTGCTAAATGCAAGCACGGCGGGTCTCAATCCGTTCTAGCGTGATAATCGATTATGATCGTGGGCATGAGCGAATTTGTTGTATGACAAGGTGCGATCAGTGCCAGTGAACATTCGACGCGATTTCTATATTCTCACCTCGATACCAATTTGGCTCCAACGGAGCACAGTGCATGGATGAAGAGTCTGCCGGGGCATGGTGATATCGCCATTGGCCTCAACTCCATGGAGCGGATTGTCGAGATTGAACCTGACCTTGCATGGGTGGACGGCTCCATCTGCAGTAGCATAAGCCAGCGTGGACACATAGTGGTCGCCTTGTATCGTCCACGGCGACCAAGATAATTGCGTGATCCAATTATCGCTGGATGTTTTCCATGATTTAACGATTTGAATATTTTCCAGATCAGTGACATGCCAGATTGTGATATGTCCTAACTTGTTTCCGAGTGCCAATAATGATCCGATGCTGTCCGCAGAAATCTTTGGTGACCATGCCAACGATACCGACTCAACGAGGTCTGCCGTTTTCAAATCTACTTCCCGTTGTACGCCCCACTGTTGTGCGATATACTTGTCCAGAGTAACGTACTGTAATAATGATATGCAAGGAACACAAGACTGAGTCCACAGAATATCGCCAGCAACATAATTACAGTTATTAGTCTTGCGAGCGACTTTACCTTCCTCCATTCCCTGTTCACATGTGACGTTGTTGGAATGTACACAATAACAGAGTGCCTTGAAGTGATGCACGCCAGCATACATCTGCATTTAAACATGTTGGACACGGTTAGCATCGGTTGGATATCCTGTCCAAGTGCAAAAAAAAAATCCCGTGCCATTAAGAATTCTCACCCTTTCAGAGGTGAACAACCTGTTGGTGACCATGCAGCAAGAAAAAAGTCCAGGGACTGAGGCGCCACAGCATTTCTCAGACTAGCCACTGTAAAGCGGTCATGTGGTATCAATTGGCTATTAGTAGAGAGTCCAGGGGAGATGCAGCGTCTGTCCTATTTAGTACTCCATGTCCTGCATACTGGCTGGATACACACCGTTTAGGACGAGTTTCCATGGAGGAGAATCCTCCGCGATAGCCAGGGCTGGGACGGACGTCACAGAAAACTTTTGCGATATTGATGGGTCCAGGGCACCATTGAGCGTCGGCGACTAGTTATCGAACAGATTGTGGTGTTCAATAGTCGCGTTAGGGCTCAAAAGTTGATCGCGCATTTTTTATTCTGAATCTCCTGAGGTCGAATCACCACTCACGAAGATGTGCAAGACTGCAGGTGTGACAAGTGCAAGGATATTGTCCTCCGACCAGATCAGAGATCCTGGCCGACTGGGTCTTGATTCAAATTCTACTTCCATGTGTCGAGAATCGTACTTTGTTGATCCTGCGAAGCCGACGAACAGAGCACACAAGAGAACTGAGACGGTTTGCGCGTTTTTTTTCCCCTGCCAAAGTGACGTGCTTCGGCCGATCAGAAATAATTCAGCAAACTTCCCCACCGTTTTTTATTATTTTATTGCTCGGGCCAGGGTTGAGATTGCCTTTTTTTTTCCCCCTTCATTGTTCCTATCTCCCACTCTCCACCCTTATTTTTCATTTCATCGCCATGGATAAGGTCATTCAGTTTGTGCAGAGTGAGTGATATGGCCCTCTTTCACCACGACAACTTCAGTGTCCCGTTTGAATCGAGCAAAGAAGAAACTGATTCCATTTTTGAGAATGTAATAGAATCTGACAGCAACGCCATTGCTGTTGCCATCTTCGGTGCCATCGGTGTTGCCGCTATTGCCTTCAGGACCTTGGGCTTCCTCAAAGTTCTTGTCGATGTCTTCCTTCGTTCAGGAATCAATGTTCGTTTTCAGTCCCCTTGCAGGTGTCGTCCCGTATAGATCCAAAGGCCGCCAATTTACTTTTTTTACTAACTGAAGATAACGTGTGGTGGCACAACATAGGTCAAGAAGTACGGCGCAGGACGTGGCGGCTGGGCTGGTATGGAGCAATCTGGATTTGCTAAATCGCCTTCCGTTGATCTTTTTCTTTTTCGATGCTGACCCGTGAGGCGTATTGATTTTGATAAAATAGTGATCACTGGAGCCAGTGATGGTATTGGCAAGGAATTCGCTTTCCAGTTGGCGTCCAAGAAGTTGAACATTGTCCTCGTTTCGCGCACTGAGAGCAAGCTGAAGGCAATTGCAGAGGAACTCGGTAAGTAATGGACCGAAGAAGAGGAAAACACGGACGTATCAGTCGCGAACCATCCTGGCTCAAGCACATGCACTTACCCAAAACTTTTTTTTTAATCTTTTCCCTCGCGTCGGTCTTGGATCACATGCGTGCTTTAGAACAAAAGTACAATATTGAGACCAAGCACTTCGCCATGGATTTCACTAAGGGCTCCGACGCGGACTACCAGGCCCTCCAGCAGCTGCTTAACCCCATTGAGGTCACCGTACTTGGTAAATGGCTCAACCGGATGACTGTCCCTGAAGTGGTCGGAGAGCAATTTGACTGGCAAACTGGCATATGGAATTAATAATTTTTCTCTTATCGCTGCACTGTTCCCTGTACCCCAAACCCCTGCTTCCATATCCATGCAACAGTCAACAATGTTGGAACCAACCACGAAATCCCCACTCCTTTTGAGCAGGAGGATGACAAGGTCATCAAGGACATCATCGAGGTCAATGTTAACGCCGCCATGAAGATGACCAAGATTGTCGTTCCCCAGATGGTTGCTCGGTATGTGAGCTGATACAGCACATAGCATTGCATGTTGCAGTGCCAGAATGCTTCCTCCAGCTTCATCTTCTCAATTGCTCCTTTCAGTCAGATCTCTAACTATACCCCCTTCTCACTTTTGTGCCTGGATATCATCACCCAACAGCAAGAGCGGTTTGATCATCAACCTTGGCTCCTTTGCCGGCCTCGTCCCCACCCCTTTCTTGTCGGTGTACTCTGGCTCCAAAGCTTTCCTCTCGAGCTGGTCCCAGGCAATTGGCGCCGAGTTGGCCCCCAAAGGCATTCTCGTTCAGAATGTGAACACCTACTTTGTTGTATCGGCCATGTCCAAGATCCGTCGTGCTTCCATGTTGATCCCTATGCCCAAGCCCTACGTCCGCTCTGTTCTGGGCCAGCTCGGTATCTCGGGAGGTGCTTCAACCCCTTACACCTCCACCCCCTTCTACAGCCACGCTATTGCCAACTGGCTCATTGACAATGTGTTCAGCCGTGGCTTCTGGGTCAAGCAGAACTATAACATTCAGGTCGATATCCGCAAGCGTGCCCTGAGAAAGAGGGAGCGCGAGGCTGCCGCCGCCAAGAGCCAATAGATCAGTGGGTGTCATAGCATGTCGTGAAGTGAGATATAGCACAGTAGTAAGACAGTAAGATAGTAAGAGAAGGAGTGAGGGGAGGAGAAGAGAATGTAACGAGGAGGAGAACTCGCTCTTCATGACTTCCATTACTACATTTTGTTATCTGTTGCGTTTATTGTTGTAACTCACCACATAATCTATAAGGCTTCTTTCCTTTCATCTCCGTACCTTCTTCAAACACATGGTCCACATGGTCCGGAAAATGTGATGTGTTTAAGGCTGTGCTGTGTACTGCGCACACGTTTAGATAAAGGTTAGCCGGATGAGCTGTAAAGGCAATTTAAAGAAATGTCCTCTTCCGGAGATGCAATATATCATGATGTCTTCCAATTGCTTCTTGATGCGTATCCACATGGATGGTGGCGATGAAGTGAGTGAAGTGAGTGGAAGGATGATGTTCTACGGATTATCCCCCGCATCACGTTTTGCACGCAGCTTGGGCAAGGCGAAGCGTTCAAAAAGGAAGGTGGGGTATAAAGAAAAGGGAGCGCTCTCTTCTGCATGGTTATCTAATGTAAAACACGCTATGTGGCTGAGCAATGCGGGCAGCTCTTGTGGGGGTGGAAGCGTATCTTGCGAGGTTCGTGAGAGTCTTTCAGCGCTGAAGAAAGGTACCAGGAACTGGGATAGCAAGGCGTTCCAGGAAAATGTCGGAACTGGCAAACGAAGTCAGACCAATGAGAGATCAGTGTTCAAACCTTGAAGAAATTTCAAGGTGGAGTAACAACGGAAAAAAGTGGATACATGTCGCTGATACGAACCTACCAACCATGAACGTTGACTGTGTGGGAAAAACCGTGGCTGACGGGCAAGGGCCCGCATGCAGTGCAATGATCAGCCAGACCAGTGAGACCAGATGCAGGTCAATGAGTCCTGGATGTCCGTGCTGTGGGCTCTGCATTACAACATTCACACTTCACACAATTGATATGGACAAATGCCGAGAATGAGATTTATTATTGACGTCGTTGTCTTCACTTCGGGGGTTGGCGGCGTGGGACCCACTTTTTCCAGGAAGAGCTCACTATCGGCGGTCGCACAAATACACAAAACAGGCCAGCGGGGAAGGTGGGTCACTCCAGCCTGCAACAGACCATCCACTCTGCCGTATCGCTCTTTTTGATTGTGTATCTTCCTGCATACATGAATATGAATCATGTTCAGTGCGCCCTTTCTCTGTTGTGTGTATCACAACTTGTTTATCCAAAATATTCCTCAGACATTCCTTCATCTTTAACTACATTTCAATCTTCGCTTCCTCATTCAATCCGCATCTCCGCTCTGATCCACCGCCAAATCCAATTCCTCATTCAAAAAGATCCTCCGCTCCCTCGCTCCCCCTTTCTCCAGGCGTCAACAACCTTCGCTCTTCGATCCACTCTCTCTATCCAGGAATTTAAAACAAAGCCCCACTCATAGATCTCTTCCTCATATCACATACCCCTGATCGCTGACCCCGCAAAAAACGACAGACCTCCACACTCCCCACCTTCGGCACAGCCTCCGGATCCATCTGCACCCCATTCCCCCGCTCTTGTTGAACCCGCTTCTCTGTACGTCATTGCGGGGCGCCATGAATTCACAAACAGTATCAGCCGTCCCTCCAGTCACAACCACCACAATAGAGACCTGCTCGCCCACGTTCTCCAAACCGGATGAGCTCGCGCCCTACACGTTACCACGACCACCAACACCACCGGTCAACGGTGAACCCCCAAAGCCTTTTCAGTGCCACCAAACAGATGCCCCTGAGCGGCCCTACCAATGCCCGGTCTGTCCAAAATCCTTCTTTCGCCTCGAGCATTCCAATCGACACATTCGCACACACACGGGTGAAAAGGCTCACGCCTGCAAATTCCCCGGTTGCACGAAACGGTTCTCTCGGAGCGACGAACTCACACGACACTCTAGGACCCACACCGGCCCGAAGGGCTTGCGCGCAAAAGCACAGGCACAAGCTCAGGCACAGGCACAGGCACAGGCACAGCCCCAATCAATGCCGGATGATACCGCTCCTTCCACATTCCACGCGGTCGCAACAGGATCATCGGTAGCCTTGACACTCTCCGTTTCCCAGCAGTCATTGCCACTGTCATCACCTTCATCAGCTGTCGGGGCCTCTCCAACAACGGTGGTATTGACATCGGAGACATCAAGTATATCACAACCGATGAACAATTCTTCTACAGACGCCGCAGCCACTTCTATTCATTCAGCAGCACCTCCGAGCTCATCAATACCAGCCGCTGACGGGACATCTTTGACTCAGGCAAGCAGCGAATCTACAAGGGAGGGTAGTCAAACACCACCAGCAGAATCTCGGTCACAGGAGATAATGCAAGGATCTGTGACAATCGGTGCAAACAATGGTGCATCATCAAGCAACTCAGGTACACTTCATGTTTGCATTGGGCTTGGAGCCTGTTCGTATTGCCTGGTATGATTCGAATCCTAAATTCCCGGTCCCCGACTTTTTCTTTTTGTCTTGATTCTCTCGACCAAATTTCCAACCAGACCATCCTTCAGATAAACAGGATGACAACGATGATCCTGTAGAAGAGGGCCAGGCAAAACCGAAAAAGTCGCACCACTGCCCCTGGCCCAACTGCCACAAGATATTCACGCGCTCGGCACATCTAGCTCGACACGTACGTTCCCATGGAGGCGAGAGACCCTATGCTTGTCCGCAAGAAGGATGTGGCAAGCACTTTTCCCGCTCCGATGTTTTGAAGGAACACATCAGGATTCATGACGTTAACAAGGTCCGGAAACGAAAAGCGAAGCCATTGGATCAGCAGCCCAAAGGGTCAAAGAAAGACAGGAAGGCGTCAAGTACCATGCCAGAGTCGCGTTCGCCCTCAGCACAGTCCATGTCCGGGTCTCAATCGCTGCTATCGTCAGACTTCCCTATGCCTTCTCAGGACGATCGAGTTATGCAACCACCACAAGTGCTGCAATATGGGATGTCGCACCCTCCATCTAGGCCGCATCCCAACATGCACTTTTCCCAACACAAGAACCCCAATTTCCATCCGCATAGACTGCAGCAACATCCGCGCTCTGCGCGTCAGTACCCAATGGACCACCCATATGATAACACGTACTCGATGATGCCCCATCCCAGTCAGCCGTCATCGTTCTATATCCCGCTACATGACATGGGAGATGACGAAATGGATATGGGTATGGATTTCGACATGGATTTTGGAATGGACCCTCATGGACGAGCATCGTGGCCAATGGCTTCGCCAGGTCTATCGCCACCAAACGGATTCATTGCTCCGGGGAGGCACCGTGTAGAGTCAATGACTTCCATCGCGAGCGGTTTCTCAACTATGAGCAGTCATGGTCATCCGCAATCTCGAAATTCAAACGTTCAAATGGATCCCATGTCCGCTGACCTGCTCGATGACCCATATCAGCTTGACGAGAATGAAGCCATGACGCCTTTCTTGGACCACCCTGGATATGCACATTATCCGCCGCAGCCTCAGCACCCTTACCTTTCAAGAGTTCAGGGCAGCGCTCTGCATTCCTCTGCACAGGCATATTTCCCTCCTCAGCACACGCTGCAGCAGCGCCAAACACTTGTACTGGCCCCAAGAGAGCGAGAGCTATCCATGGCGGCCTTGTCGAACTATTCTCTTTCGCCTACATTGACCGAGGCCGCTGTCCCAATTTTAGCAACACTTGCGCCTACACCAAGATCCTTCACGGCGGAAGGAGCTGCTGCCGCTGCCGCTGCCATCGATGCTGCCGATGTGCTCCAGATGGACACACCTGGCGGCGATATACCCATGCCGATTGGCTCCCTGGACGATTTAGACTCATTTGAGGCGGACTTGTTGCTAGCACAAAGGGACTGGGGCTCGATTCCGGATGAATACCAAGAGCCTCCGTTTGGGTTCTTCCCAGGGGAATCACCTCGACTGGCACTGTCGTATGTACCCCCGCCTCCTCTCCCAACGCCTCCACCAAGGCGTATGCTAGGGATCCCGCAGTTTGCGAACAAGAGTGTTGTCACGACATACACGATGTACCCATAACTTCCCCCACCTTTCTTGGACATATTTAGCATGTAGAAAAAGTCTTGTAAAATACAATCTGCCGAGTGTTTTTTATAATATAATATGGTCGCCAGTCGCGAGCGATCCCATAACTATTGTTTCATAATCTCTGCCCGCATGAGTGGTGACTGAAGCCAGGGGATCCGAGACGGGGCCCTGCTCTCAACGTGGACTGCCCAATAGCTTGGAATTTACCTAATATTCTGCATGGCTTGAATCAACGTCAAAATACGCCCAGAGACCGCTTTCCGTGGTTGCCACCAATTTCAATGAACAAACTGAGGAAGAAAAGCTTGCTTGCTGGCCGTGCTTTATTCGAAGCAAATAATTATGGGGCTTAATGTCATTAACCACTGCAATTTTTTGTAATTAAGAATCTCCTCGACAGCTTCGACGAAACGGCCAACCGTGTACGAAGCGATGCCCTTTGTTGTTTTGAATAGATGCTTCCATGAATCTGACATGGACTTTGGTGTCAACACGTGGTATATGTCCTGTACTGACCAGTCCAGTAGATCACCCAGCTCCCCTTCTTCCTCAAAGCTGTTCTCTTTGTCTTTAAATCTCAGCGACACCACCGATCTACACCTCTCGCGAATTCCAAATTGTGTCATCATCGACTCCGCGATACGTCGGCGGGTTTCGCCCCAAGGTGTCGCGTCCTTTCTCTTTTCCGTTTTTAACCTCCTCTTCCCAGGTTTTCTTAACCTTCTTCCAGGTGATATTTGCGACTGGTTTGCTCCATTTCTCTTGTTGAGTTTCCGATGTCGCCGGGCACCTCCGGAGATTCTTAGTATCTTTTCATTCTTGTTTGTACACTCGACACTCATCAGTTGGGTACAAGTTTGGCCGCCAGTGCCTCATGTATAGTATCGTTAGGAACATGCCGTGCAATTTCTTCATTATGTGCGCCGCTTCCGACAGTCAGTGGGGTTAGTTAATGAAAATGCATTTCGGAGTGTTGCGGTTGTTAGTAATTGCGAGTATCGATCTTCACTCTACGGTATCACAGTCCCGGATGTTGTCGATTGTTCTGTTCTGAACTACCCACGTATGATGCATTCACGACGAGGACTGAGTCTTGAGAGTCTGCCACAAGTCATCTTCTGTAGGAGCACCATTAAAGAATGCGTGACATTGCATGTCGTTGTGTTGGGAGGGGTTCAGCTCCTGAATGGCACGGGAGTGACCCTGTCGTGCGGCAGCGTCTGCCTCCTCATTGCCCCAATTACCAGCGTACCCTCTGATCCACTTCACATAGCTACTCCTCAACAGGGGCGGGGCTGACTAACAAGACCCCGAGAGTCACGCGAGCTACCTCAACAGGGTGTAAAAATGGACCTGGCTAGAGGAATTTTTGAATATCACACGGGCCATCCAGTTGTTGAATATTCACTTCTACAGGACAAGGACTCTTGGAAAGCGCGTTTTTTTTAGAACAGACGATGTTTGTAATGAAGTTTTATTTTTTTTTTGATAAAAAAAAAAAAAATCGCTGTGCCGCGAGCGTTTACTTTCTGGGGGCAAGACCAACGCGGTTGTTTGTGGTATCAAAGACAGAGTAGAAGTTCTCCAAAAACTTCTGGCCAATGATAGCATCAAGACTGGAGTCAAAGCCCAAAGTGCTGAAATAGGTGTAGTGAACACTTCCCGACAGTCCCCAAACTTTGTACTGGTTTTGGGGGACAATATACTGTTGAGGGGTCAAAGTGAAAGGCTTTCCGCCAATGGTGAAGGTAACATCCTTCAATTTCTTGAGCTGGCCATGGGGGACGGTGTAGAGACCAGAGCTGTTATCAAGAACGGCACCAGAGACCTCAGAGAAGACCTTGTTGAGAATATCTTGCTGGAGGAGGATAAGAGTGGTGCCAGTGTCAACAATACCAGCGCGTCCAGTGGCAGCGACGAAGCTGCCAAATGAAATGCGAGTAATATCAACACCCCAGTAGTACTTGGCGGGAGACTTCTTGGTAATAGGAATGTAGTTGAGCTTGCCCTTGTACTTGCTGTGGTCAATACCTCCAATATCAATCTCGCCGTTAGCGACCTGTTGAGCTCCATTGTAAATTGGTCTGAAATCAACACCAACGACCTCGGTAGAGATTTGGTGAGAGCTGTGGAGGTTGTCCATTGGGGTAGGGACGTTATAGGTCTGGTTCTTGTCGTTTTCAACTCCGGCGAGGTCAATGGGCCCGAAACCAATGATACCTTCGACACCGATGGCGGAGGTATCGCCAGCTACACCAAACTCTTGGCTGACTTTATATCCGCCAATGTTGATGTTGTCCTTGTAAAAGTCAATGGTGACATTGCCGGAACCATATTCCAAGAGGTTTGCAAAATGGAGGTTCTTAGCAGTGGTGGACTTGGAAACGTTGAATTGCGTGTCAGAGACCCAGAGCAAGGAAGAACCGGTGTCGAATAGAAGCTCGGTCTTCTGAGCGGGGTGACCCATGTCGACCTCGATGTAGTAGGAGTAATCGGCATTGATGGCAGGGATGATCTTGGAATGGGATTTCAACTCGGCCCAGCGGTGGTTATCAGCGTGAACGATTTCCTTGGCGGTAGGCTTGCCGCGCTGGTGAAGAGGCGCCTTGATCGAACCAGCTGATGCGATAGCACAAGCAACGCTGAGGAGGAGGATGGAGAATGCTTTAACCATTTTGAAAATAAAGGCAGGAAATGTATGGAAGGGGTCGTGAAGCGAGGTCGTAAAGGGAGGTAAGGGAGGTAAGGGAGGTAATATATGGAATGAGGTCGTGGAACGAGGTGCAATTAAATGTGGGCGACTGTTGCTTTTATATCAAAATAAGCGAAGGAAAATAGCAGAGGCGCCAGGGACACAAGCACGTAAGTCGACAATGTCTAGACACCATCGATTATCATGCGAACCAAGGTGGTACTTAATTGGTGGGAAGATGTTTAAAGGCATGTGTGAAATATGAACCAATGCTCACTAGGCTCTCAGGGCTCAAAATTCAGTTTATCCACTTCCAAGAAACCCATGAGTCCTGTGAGTTACCCCGATATGGAAATGTTTTTGCATGCGCCATAAGCAACATCCTAACCAACAGGATACTTGATTGGTGAGAAGATGTTGGAAGACATCTTACATCACTTTGCGCGAAAGATGAACAATGCTCACTATGCTCTCAGAGCTCACAACGGAAATGTATCTTGCATATCTTGCAAAGGATCATGAACATGTATTGTACATGTACAACAATGCATCATTCTTTCGGCAGATCGACGACATAGCCGTAGACAATATGTTTTTAATGTCATGGCAAAATGTATGCCTATTAACTATCCAAGCTTGAGATCCCAGAAACGTTCGCCATGGCAGGATTTCATAATATGCGATATGAAATCAAGAGAGACCGATTGACGCACCTGCTAACACTTCAACGCCTTGTATTTCCGGTTGTTGAAGAGCTGCATGGGAACCAAGACCCCACGGACTGGATAGCTCAATGCGACGAGACCATGCTCCATTTTCTCACGAGAGCCAGGTCAAGGAATGGGAATGGGGACTGGAAAAGGAAAGAAGAGAGCAGAGGCACTGCAGACACGCGCCCATACGTCTTCGGATATCGCAAGACATAGTTTTTTTTAATTCTTCAACTGCGACTTCGTAAAGTCATTCTTCAGGATGTGGCGTTATTTCTAGTCAAAGGCGCCGCAAATCGCATTCTGAGCATGCAATCTTTCAAAGTTTAATTCAAGTCGAATTTGCTCAAAGCAATTGACGAGGATAGAGAGCCACTGAGGGCTTTTGATGGGGATCTACTGGGTCTAGCCAATGTCATGGAGAACGCGCGTTTGGACAGTGTGAACAATTTCGCAACTCTAACGCAGCAGATGCAGTGACAGCGACAGCGAGAGCAGCGGACACAACAACATATGCAGCAGTTGCAGATACAGGATGTACATCCGCAACTCAAAGAACTCCGGAATGACCATCCGCAGAAAATGATAAACATTAACATGTAATATGCCCAGATGGCTTGAAATACATGTTGTTATTAAAAAAAAAAAAAAAAAACCCCCCAGATGGCTTGAAATTGATTTTTTTAATAACATGTCTCTCTGGTTTAATAATGCGACGAAAACAAAGGCAAAATCCCCCGAATATATCAACAAATTATGTCACCTTTCGCAATGAAGGTATCTACCAACGTTATGTAACCAGTCGCTGGGCTAACCCAGTTGGCCCACGCAACTATTGCCGCCCCTTCTTCAAGGTGTTGAAAACTTGACTAAAAATCTATCCTCTCCATGGTACCCAGGTACCTCCTTCCCAGCAGGCTCTGTAGTAACATGCGATCCGCGTTGTGCGGGTCAAGTGCGGGTCCTGGATAGATCCCGCCTTCATGGTCTTCCATATGCCCACCACAGGGACAGTGACCGTCCTCGCAGATGTATCCATAGCCATTGCTCCACTCGCCTCGAGGTCAGGTGTACTTTGACTTCCTGTGTCTTGCTGTGATACCACGCTCCTTCTCGCGTCCGACCGTTGTCTTACATCTTGGCTTCCAGATGAGATCAGTCAATTTTTTTTTAAAAACAACATGTCTCTCTGATTTAATAACGCGACGAAAACAAAGCCAAAATCCTATGTA